>JAJIYU010000883.1:0-42663 GCA_030144865.1 Tinospora cordifolia | reverse complement strand
TAATAAAGAGTTTGATTTTTCTTTATCTCCTAATATTGTCTTGTATTAATGAAAAGATATATTCTTTAAATCACTCATAGACATGAGATATTGAAAAATGGAATGTCAAGTATGTGTCACTTGTAAAGTAGCACGACCCAACCAGCATATTGGTTAAGTCCACTGTCAAATAGAACGGTGGTTAGGTCCAACACTCAAATCAAAGAAACATAGAGGTTGGGGTGTTACACCTTATTTTCATGAAAATATATTTTATATCCTATAGTTTTAGAATCACATTAACCTAATACACATTTTAAGGTATGGTTTGGCCCAAGGTGATTTTCCTTCAAAAACTTTCCTTATTTAAGACCCACTGAGGTCACTAGGCAAATGAAAATTTAAATCTTGACCAATTGTTCTAATTTTTGGATATTTCGTTCATTTTGTTAGTTCATGTCATTTTATTTTGTTTTGAGTCATTTTGATCCCCTGAAGTACCCTAAATGACATTTTTTTCTAATTTGGACCCCCTGAAGAGCGTTTGACAAATGAAAACTTTAACTCGACCAATTGTTCTAATTTTTAGATATGTCATTCATTTTGTTAGTTCATGTTATTCCATTTCATTTCAGGTCATTTTGATCCCTAGAAGTACCCTAAATGACAATTCTTTCTAATTTGGACCCCCCTTGGAGAGCGTTTACCAAATGAAAACCTTGACCTTAACCAATTGTTCTAATTTTTGGATATGGTGTCCCTTTAGTTGGTTCATGTCACCTTACTTCATTTTAACTTGTTTTGGGTCCCTAAGGGGCACTAAATGAGAGTTTTGGAAACCTACCAAATTTAGCCTCAAAATGAGGTCGGTTTCATTTTGCACCCAAATTTCACTGAATTGATCTTGAATTTAATTTAATTATAGAGCTTTTAGCGTATTATACGTGTGTTCAATGCTTTCTTGTGCATTATCTCGCTCGTGCTTTTCCCATGTATTTAATACTCAAATACATGCACATTAAGCTTAAAACACATATCAAACTAGAAGAAATCTTTATACCTTAGGGTTCTGTATGTTTCCTTTTCGTTTCTCCCCAAAGCAAGGTTTTGCAACCCTCAAATCACTTAGGCTTCAAAGAAAAACATGTTTGCAATTAGAAAAATGATTGACAATGCTAAGAACTCAAGATTTCGAGTGGGTTTTGTGATTTTGGCTAAACACAATGATTTGGAATAATGCTTCAACTAATTTTCCTTCCTATTGGGGTTCTTCTTCACGAATCTAAGCTTTGAGAACTAATGGGGAAGGGTTTGAATGAATATAAATTAATATAGAATGGTAGGGAAGAGAAGAAAATTCAATTGTTAGCGCACTGTTCGTACTTATATAAATCATGTATTACTGTAGCAACTTGAAGGATTACCACGGTTACCAGAATCCTATTTTTTTGCGTTTTAGTTGGATTACTGCAGTAATCACAAGAATGACAGCAGTAACCAGAACGTTGTGATTTTAATATTTTTTTTCTGGGTTTTAATCTATAGATTGTGGTATTTCTATTAATGTAACACCCCAACCTCTATATCTTTAAGCAGTGGACATGACCACCATTCTCTTGACAGTGGACTTAATAAAATGACAAGTCGGGGCGATGCTACATTACAAGTGACACACACTTGTTCTTTTCTTTTCAATATCTCGTGGTTTTGTATAAAATTCAAGAATACAAAATTTTTAATAAAATCTAGGCAATTTAAAAGTGATAAAGAAATTCAAACTATTTTATTCATAATAGAAATTGAAAGAAGTAAACTCTTCAAAAAGAACTAATAGTTATAGCAGAAGACTTCAAAATACTTTTCAGTAGAAAAGCATAAATACTTTGGGCAACATGCCCTAAATAAAAATTCTAAAAAAATAATACTGTAAAAACTTTCTAAGAAATTATCTATATTCAACAGCTCCATGGGTTCATGTTCCTTAAAAATAAGAAAGGAAGAGTGAGCACATAGCCTAGTAGATCCTTTTCGAACAACCATCTTTCATATTCAAACTCATAACACAATCATAATTCAAACACTTGCAATCATTAGGCGTTTCAAACAACAATTTGTTTAAGTCCAGTCTAACAATAAAAAAGTTTTTAATCCCTTGATGTTCTTAACTAAGTAAATAGGGCCCACTCGGCATCAACCCATTAGTGGCACTGTCGGCATCAACCCGTTACACATGGTGACCCACCAGTGGTACACAACCCTCAAGTACTTAGGTCTGAAAACTATATGACCTAACTCATATGAAAAGAACATCCATAGAGTCGCCATGACCACTATAATGGTACGTGGTTATTATCATGAACTCCTAAAATAAACTTCAGAATATGAAATCAAACTAAAATTCAAAATATACACTGTCAATTCATAAATCACTCATAAAACATGCATCATACTGTAATTTAAAAGCCTAAGCATGATACTAACATGGCATGGATGATATGATTTCTCAAACATGAATCAAAACTGAAATACTGAAATAAACATTTAAAATTCTAGAATTGAAGTTGAAAATCTTTGAATTCAGTGAAAAACATGCAAACAATGAGCATGCCATGAATTCAAATAAGAACAGAAGGGTGTTTTAGAAATCACTTCTACGTGGTGATGCTTTCTTCCAAAATTTCGGCAGCAATTCCCCCCACGCACTAATGCCAATGAAGATTTTCCAATTTAATTCCCCAATTTGAGAGGAGAATTTCTCACACACACAAGAAGGGAAGATGGGAAGAGGTGTCAAGAAGAAGGCTTAGAGAAAACAAGAGAAAAATTCAATTCTTATTTTTAGAATGAATGAAATTGAGAGCATAGCGGGGTTTATATAGGTTTTCAAAGGGAGAAAATTAGAAATTTTTGAGTTTTTCTTTGAATAAAACATCCTAATTCTCCTTAATTTCGTACTTTCTAATTTTTAGAGCAAATTGAGTATTTTTCAGATTTTTTTTGAATTTTAGAAATAATTTTTAGAATTAGAAACCTATTTTTGGTAATTTTCGTTATTTGTTCGTATTTTTCGGTAATTTTTTTGTTTTTAAAATTTTGGATTTGATATGGGCAGTTGGATTAATCTCGGATCAATCAACAGAAATCGGACCTTTGATCTTAGCGATCGGATTTTACTCGAGTGCATCAACATTTCGCGATTAATCCAAACGACTTTGATTTGGACCGTTAGATGATCCTTGAGCGCATCAACGATCATGATCAATCCAAAATGACTTCGATTTGGACCGTTGGATGATCCTCGAGCGCAGCACTATTCATGATTAACCAACGCGGCTTTGATCTCGACCGTCGGATGATCCTCGATCACGGTGTGTGGATCTTAGTTCATGATCAACGAATTTCATTCTGTTCGCACGATCATCCTCGAGTTTCGTACGTAGATCTCTGGCCGTTGGATTTTGATGATCCAGTGCACCCAGGCATTTGTTTGGGTTTTAATCCCGTTCGTTGGATTTTGCCAGATCGATTGTGGACCGTAGGATGTATTTTATGTTAATTTTTTTGGTTTTTCAGTCGAATTTCTTGCTTTCTTTTTAGATTTTTGCCAAATCTCGATCTCAATTTACTTTGTAATCGTATTTTCATCAAAAATTGCACATATCCTTATATTTTTAGCTATGATATCCCATGTTATGCATTATATTCAAATATTTTCTTCCAAAAATCCACTAAATTAATTTTTATTCCTCATTTGGGTAAACTATGACTTGCCAAAATTCTCATTCATCAATTTTGTATGATTTTCTAAGTGAAAATTCAAATTTCATATGAACTTTTCGAAATGTTACAATTAATGACTGTGGTAACCAGTAGACAATTAATTATTATGCGAAAATTTTGTGCTTCGCTCTAATTTGTTGATTCTTTGTACATTGATTAAGCATCTCTTAAATTATGTTTTCATGAGTTTTCCAAGGTTTATTGTGCTTGAATTATTTTTATTTAAATTTGTAACACCCCAACCTCTTAGAAATAGGTTTAAGCTCAACCATAAGGCGTTAGGTCTTATGTTACATTTACAAGCACATAACTTGCATCTCAGTTCCTTTATTCTAAAACTTATTGAAATGCTTATAAATACACTTCCATTGAGTTTACTTTTCAACAAGATAATACAGGTGAATAAAGGAAAACTTCAAACTCTTTATTTCTAAAATAAATAAATACATTATTGAATTCACATAATCAAAAGAAAGGGTACATAACTCTAAAATTTAAAACAAAAATTCAGCATTTATTCAAAATTTGGGCAATATGCCCTTACATAGAAAATTTTTAAAAATATACTTTCTAATTCCTTAACAAGTTTGATCATGCATTTTAAATTCCTGAAAAATAGAAGGAAGGGATGAGGACATAGCCCAGTGATCATTTATTAAACAACTAATGTCGCAACCCCGTCTTAGGTGATGTCATGACCAGCATAGAGTTCCCAAATATGTTAGAACCCTGATGTCAGAAAACCCTGTAAGCTTTCCCAATCAAATCACCCAATTTCATGAAAATTTTGACAGAGTCTCCTCTAAAAATATAACATGTCCCCAATTTCAAAACACCTAATAATCACAATCAATATACAAAACCACATATTTTATTTCTTCGTCCAGATAATCATACATTCACAAAATCCATAATTTGTTCTGATAATACATTCAAAAGATAACACATTTATGTTCATTTCCCAAAATAGTAATCTAACTAATTTTTTTCACTTTTCACATACTATAAACTTCAAAAGAAAATAAATACTGATATCATATCTTCCTTTTTCCTTTACTGTCATAACCTGGAGAAAATGATTAAGAATAGAGAGAGCAAACAACAATCTCAGTGAATAATTTAACTTATAATGTTATATAACCATCATATGTAGAAAACATGCGAAGTAAAACAAATTTCAAATCACTTGCAGAATGAAATAAACATACATATATGAATAATGTAAGGCGTGAACATGCATTCGACTTCAATAACATGCACTCTTTTTTTTTTTAAAAAAAAACATAAACCATCTCCCTCCTTCGAGATAACAGAGCGAATCTACTCCTCACCCCGCAAATGAAGAGTGCACCAGACCTCTAATTATCCAATTATCTATTCATTTCTATTTCATTCATTTCGTGCCAGGAATGCACCAACCAAGATTACCACAATGGTCAATCTTGTGAGTCTATTCCCTAAGATTATGACTAACAGAAATGTTGCCATGTCAATACCTACTTAGGTATGTAATTGACATGCTACAATGCATCAAAACCATTTTATGGAATTCAAATAAGCATGAAATGCAATATATCATTCTATTTAAATAAAATTAGACATTTTAATATAATACCAATGTCAATATAACACCATAAGTAAAGATTACTCACCAAAACTCTATTCCCAATTAATTCCTAATATTCAATACCATTTTCTCTCCACAACATCAATATAAGCCTGTTACCGACAATCATTTCGTATACATCAAATCAAATTCAATTCATTTAAATTTATTTTATAAATTATTTTTTACGTATTTACAACTCATATCTGACCCAATATAATCATATAACTCTATCTATTAGTGCGCATTAACTCAAATATGCTTAATAATCTTAACTGCACCTATTGGTGTTCATTAACTCGAATATGCTTAATAATCTTTAATATTATTTTTTCACTCATATAAAATAATTCTATAGCAAAAAATATCAAAAATAAGCTTTTTAATTATATTTTTACTAAATTTTCAAATTTTGATAAACAATCCTATTGGTCAATCGTTCACCAAAATTTCAATTGATATCCAAAATTCATGAATTTAGTGTCGATGGGTACATTTTTTTATTCTCTACATTTCTATGGGTTTCAATCAATGTTTTATTGAGGTTTAACACCATCAAAAGTCTATCCAAAGGTTATAAAACTTTAAATATTTATTTTAGAATATATAGGTAAATAAATAAAAACTAACTATATAATTGAGATCTACTTATCACCAGGAGTATTTTGGTATAACTTTTACTCACTGTGAAAAAATACCCAATTTTTGGGTAATGGTATAAAACACTATCCACATAAAAAATTATACTTATACGATTGTAATACAAGGCTTAATTAGCATTTTAGCAATTAAAATCGAAGAAAATCACTTACCTATGTGTCGAATCTAGCAAAAAATCAGATTTTCCCTCTTTTTCTTCTTTTTTCCATCTTTGCATTTTCTGAAGTTGAAACCCAAAGAAAGAAGTAAGAAAACAGATCACGATGGAAACAAAATATCCACCCTTGATTTGATTTTATATAATCGAAAATAATCTCAATTTTATCCTAGTTTAGAAAAATTAATTTCTTAAACACTAACCTTATATAGCTTATTCCCAATTTTACATTTATTTTAATTCCATAAATACCTACCTTATATAAATTAATTCCATAACCATATACCTTATATAAATTATTCTCATTTTTACCCTAAATCATATATATACTTATAAATTTTTTTAAATATTTTGATATTTTTGCTCTAGTTCTCCCTTCTTTTTTTTTTTGAAATCAATTCAAAAAAGCCCCCATAAGTAATCTTTTTGTTTTTCGATTTTTTCCAACTTAAAGCAACGTGATTTATTTTATTTCTTTAATAAATATTATAATAAACATTTAAATCATGATTCTAGACATTTGCGAACCTCGTATACATATATATATATATATATATTAAACATTATTTATACATATATGTATGCATACAATACATACTTATACACTCGTATGCCATGTCAAAGTGGCATAAAAATTTGGGTCGTTACAACTATGTTACTAATTCAAATCAATAGTACATCCAAATTGAATCACTTATAAGCATTAAGTGTTTCAAACCATATCTTGTTAGGGTTGTATATTTGACCAAAAGGTGTTTTAAACCCTTGATGTTCTTCATTAAAATACTCTGATTCTAGGATGGAATGACATTTCATTTTGTCACATTCCATTGGAAATAAGGATCACATGTCCACATTATAAGTATTTTAAAACACATCCACACTTAGTGATGTTACTCATATATACTATGTATATGCAAAGAACACCCATAGCATCATTAGACTACTATGATGATACATAGTTCTTATCTTCACTTTCTTATGCTAAAGATCACATAATCATGAAAGAAATTCAAAATATAAGTTTTAGAACTTTAAACAACCAAGAAAGCATAAAAACATCACATAGTATGCTTGAAACATTGAATTAAATCCTAAACATGGATTCTAAGCATGGCATGCTCTCATGAGTGATTAAAACATAAAAGCATATTAAACTAAAATAAAAATATGATTAAACATGCTGAAACTAAAATAAGACATGTTGAAAATTAGAATTTAAACAAGTACAAACATGTTAGAAATTTAAAATAGCAAAGTAGAGGTTTAAGAAATCCCCTCAACCTTAATCCAAGTTTCTTGTTGAATCCCACAGAGGTTCCCCTTATCTACCACTTTCAGAACTTCAAGAACTTCTAATCACCAAAAAAAATACTTCAACAAATCTCTAAAATACTAAAATAAGAATTTCTCAGACAAGAAAAAAAAAAGAGAGTGAGAAGAGGTGGTAAGAAGAGGGCAAGAACAAGCAAAGAGGGAAGTGTCAACTCTTTGCTTTGAGATGAGAATAATGAGAGCATGAGGGGATTTATGTAGAGTTTCATGAGCACTAAAAGACGGTTTGGGCATGCTCACACTAGGAAACCTTTCCATTCCTCTATGAGGACATTTTGGAATGCATAGATTGAGTGTGCACACGATTTATAATGTGGGTTGATTTGGTTTCCAATTCCTAGTGTGAACATGAGATATAAGCTTTATTTGATTTCTTATTTATGTGTGAACACAAAAAGGATTTATAATACTTACTATTCTTTGATTGGAAGTTAATCTAGTCGTGATATTGTGAACAAGCAAACTTTTCAATATGTTTTGGTAATGGATTCCTTTTTTTATGCACACCAAATCAACAAGATTTGAAAATCTTCTATTTTGAATTAAAAACTTCTAATCTTGTTCCTAAGGTGTTTAGAAACATTTTTCAGCAACTTCTATTCTTGAATTAGAAACTTTTAATCTTGTTCCTTAGGTGTTTAGAAACATTTTTCAGAAACTTCTATTCTTAAATTAGAAACTTCTAATTTGGATTATTTGAGATGTTTTGGTGTGTAGAGCATGGTGTATACGATCACATCATAGTGCACATAGAATCATTCATTCGTGGTTTCTTAATACTAAGTGGGACATCTCATAGGGTTGGCATATCTAATCATTTTCATGGCACATGGGATCATTCTACATGAATTCAACTAAAGGAAATGTTCCATGGAGCTTAGGGTAAGGCGAGGGTACACGTGATCATAGTGTTCCACCCATGTGATTTGCACAAGCTTAGGGTGGCTATGACTTCATGGGTTCACAAAAATCAAATAAAAATTAATATCTCCTCATTTACAAGGAATTATGATTTATAACCTATAGTTTTAGAACCATGTGAACCTGATGCACATTTTAAGGTATGGTTTGGCCCAAGGTGATTTTTCAAAAAAAAAAATTTCCTTATTTAAGACCCGCTAAGGTCACTAGGCAAATGAAAATCCAAATCTTAGCCACTTGTTTTGATTTTTGGATATATCATTCATTTTGTTAATTTATGTCATTTCGTTTTGTTTTGGATCATTTTAATCTCCAAAAGTATCCTAAATGCCAATTCTTTCCTAATTAGGATCCCCTGAAGGGTGTTTGGTAAATGAAACCATAACCTCGACCAATTGTTCTAATTTTTGGATATTTTGTCCCATTAGTTGGTTCATGTCACCTTACTTCATTTCAAATTGTTTTGGGTCCCTAAGGGGCACTAAATGAGAGTTTTGGGAGTTGTCAAATTTAGCTCTAAAATGGGCCCAATTTTATTTTCCACCCAAATTTCACTAAGTAAATGATAAATTTCATTTAATTGAGTATAGAGAATTTAGGGGATTACAACCTACCCTCCATAGAAAAAATTTTTCTTCGAAATTTGTACATAGTTAAGGATTTCTAGTGAGTATGTGTGGATACTTTGTCTTCATCTCGCTTTTGCATTCCCAGGTTGTTTCTTACATCCTGTGATGTTTCCACATTTGCTTTACTAATGGGATATCCTTCATTGGTAGACTCTATACTTTATGTTCAAGGATTTTGACTGTTGTTTCCTCATAAGTAGCATCATCTTGAATATTTACTTCCTCCTAGTGGATGATGTGAGAGGGGTCAAGTTTGTGCTTTCTCAACATAAATACATGGAATATGTTATGAGTTGAAGTCATTCGATTTGGTAGGTCCAACTCTAAGCACACTCCTCGATTCTTCTAGTTATTTGAAAGGGTCTGAAAAACCTTAAAGATAACTTTCCTTTGAATCCGAACCTCATAATGCCCTTCTGAGGACTAATTCTTAAAAATACATTTTCCACAACTAGGAATTCTAGTGGTCTTCTCCTCTTATTAGCATATCTCTTCTGACAACTCTGTGCTATAGCTAGCCTCTTCTGTATTATCTTGACTTGGTTATTCATTTATTCCACCAGATTTGATCCAATTAATATATGGTCCTCGAGTTTAGCCCAATAGGTAGGTGATCTGCAAGGTCTTCCATAAAGAACCTTGAATTGGGCCATCTTAATACTCGCCTGCTAACTATAGTTATAGGCTAACTTTGTCAAGTGTAAGTACTTGCTCCAATTTCCCTTGAAGTCTAAAACACAAGACCTCAATATATCTCTAAAATCTGCATAACTCTCTTAAACTTACTAACTTGATTTGTGGATCTGATTGGTAGGAACTAAGCCACTTTAGTGAGATGATCCACAATTATCCATACGGTGTTTTCTTCCTAAGTCTTAGGGTATTCTCAGCATCTAACCTATGTTCATTATGCTTATACCATTCACTTTCCCCCATTTGGCTTATGAGCCATTCGTCTTGCCTTTTGTTTATCCATGATCTAATGTAATAGGTTCGATGGTAAGACTTGCTATAGAGATAGGCTTGTCTTTTATTTAGGGTCATACCTATCCTAAAGTTCTTAGTTTATTGAAAGTTTTCTTTGTTGTACCCCACCTCCCACTCAGTGGAATCTACCACATGGTAGGTCTCGAGGTAGTTACCTTAAGTGACTAACACTTTCTTGAATATTTAAAGTGAGGCAACAAGAGTTCTTAAGGAAATTGTTTTCATTAAATGGAAATCACAACTACAAAACCTTATTCAAAGACAAAATAAATGCTAACATATAGCGAGTCTTAAGAACTCTCTTCCACTAATTATAAAAAATTAATTTTTTATCCTAACATTGGACTACTAGGGTTTCTACAGAGGATATTGATCTTCTCACGCCTCCACAATGAACATTCAGGCCTAGTTTTGACCACAACCCTAATTCTGCCATTGGTTGGCATTCTATAGTTGTTGTGTACCCTAAGAATGACCATTCTAATCTCCTCCCTGAATATTCTGTGGCTGAGGCGCCTAAGTGTAATTAGGCAATCCTTAGCAAGATGGCCCTTCTGTCTATGCGCATAGCACAACCCTTGCCTTTTGGCTTGTTCTCTAGACTAGTTCTTGGCCTGCCCCTATTTTGTGGAGCCTTACCACTCTTATTCCTTTTCTAT
Source organism: Tinospora cordifolia (assembly GCA_030144865.1). Lineage (NCBI taxonomy): Eukaryota > Viridiplantae > Streptophyta > Magnoliopsida > Ranunculales > Menispermaceae > Tinospora > Tinospora cordifolia. Next base: position 31,950 of record JAJIYU010000883.1, on the reverse strand, counting down.
GACCCGTGATCATTTTCATTCACAAGCCTCTTCCTCTCAACCTTTGCTCAACGTTGAATTCTTGCTATAGGATCAAAGTTCTTCCAAGACATCCCTTTATGTCTTTAAGCCCAAAGTCATAACCACTTTGTGGATCTCGATCTTGAGACCCTAAGTAAACCTATTAGCCTTCATCCTCTTTTCCTAGATCAGTTCCTGAGAGAACTTGGGTGGCTTAGTAAATGTCCTCTCATACTCAATCAAGGTGAGATTTCTCTGATTGAGTCTTACAAAGTCTTCTTGTAGCTTTCTTAGGCTAGCCTTCGGGAAGAACTTGTCATAGAAGATCTCCTTAAACTCTTCCCAGTTCATCTTTTCAATGTCGTTGTTCGTTTCATCAAATGTTTGTATTCTCATGACTCTAGATTTGGTTTCTAGGTTTTTGATTTGTTTAGTGGCCTATAGGTTTTTCTTCTAGGTTCTTTTCATGCATAGGTACAAGATTTGGTCTCAAAGCAAATAAACCGTAAAACATGCATATCATATAATCATACAATCAAGCTAGCACAACAAGATTCCAAGCTTCCACCTAAGCTTTCAGGTTCATGTGTCCCATACCACTCTACCCCTTCCACTTAAGCTTTCACCCAAAATAAACCGCACCCAAACAATTTCACAAATTGCTTGCAACTAAGATTCCCAAGCCTACTATATTCCACTGTCCCATACCAGTGAACATAGAGAAACCCGTTCTGCCAGAGTTACCGATCATTCACCACAAATGCTCCATCATTCTTCGAGTCCAAGCTTCCTCCATACCCCCGAATTCTCATGCATCCCATACTACATAGAAACCAAAAGATATAGAAGCTTTCCAATTTCGTGTCATGATTAAACAATTTTCTGTTTTCATGCAAGTTTTAGTTTCAAGCGTATTTCCTAAAGTTTTATGCTTTTGATCCACTGCGCCACCCATGGCTACACCACATTTCTACCTAGGTTCTTTCTTCTAGACTTAGGTTTCAATCTGGTTGACTTACAACCTTTGTTTACTCAAGATACCACCTTTGGCATCTTTTTCGACTTCTAATCAATTTCTTGCCCTACTTTTCCACCTTCTAATATTCTTTTATAGAAAGTAAAGTTGTTTTTCAACTTGGACTACTCATACAAACTAGTGGGACAACTTCTAGATCAGGCAGCAAAACCGAAGTTTACTTAGTAACCGCACTTTCTAGGGCAAGATAACCCACCTCCCTTTCGATATTTACCTTTACTTAAGACATGGCTTACCCACTATCAGCTCAACTTATAGTCTTTGTATCCAAACAAAATATTTCGAAAACATATATTTCCTTTTTGAAAACACCTTCTAAAACATTTTTCACATTCAAAATAGAAGGTAGGGTATTCAAAATTCAATTCAATTTAAAGTGAAACCCTAATTAAAGTTTCTAATTCTAGTCAAACAACTAGTAATTAACTTTTTAATTCTAGCCGAACAACACATGTTTAGGCTTCACTTTCTATTTTTAGCCCAACATATCTAATAGTTAAGCTCTAATACCACCTTTGGTATAAAAGGAAGCTTTCTAATTTTGGCCCAGCAACTAATGCCTAAGCTTTGATACCACGTTTGTTATACCCCAACCCCCAAGAGACAAATTCAAGCTCAACCACAAGGTAGGTTGGGTTGAATGTTACATTTACAAGTACACAACTTGCATCTCAATTCCTTTATTCTAACACTTATTGAAATACTTATAAATACTCTTCCATTGAGTTTACTTTTCAACAAGATAATACAAGTGAATAATGGGAAACTTCAAACTCTTTATTTATAAAATAAAAAAATACATTATTGAATTCACATAATCAAAAGAAAGAGTACATAACTCTAAAATTTAAAACAAAAATTCAACGGAAGTCTTTATTCAAAATTTGGGCAATATGCCCTTACGTAGAAACTTTCTAATTCCTTAGCAAGCTTTATCATTTATTTCAAAATCCTAAAAAATAAAAGGAAGGGGTGAGCACATAACCTAGTGGATCATTCATTAAACAACTAAGTTACTAATTCAAATCAATAGCACATCCAAATTCAATCATTTACAAGCATTAAGTGTTTCAAACAATATCTTGTTAGGGTTGTATACTTGACCAAAAGGGGTTTTTAATCCTTGATGTTCTTCAATAAAATACTCCTATTGTAGGATGGAATGACAATTCATCTTGTCACATTCCATTGGAAATAAGGATCACATGTCCACATTTCAAGTATTTTAAAACACATCCACACTTAGTGATGTTACTCATATACACTAAGTATATGCAAAGAACACCCATAGCATCATTAGACTACTATGATGGTACGTGGTTCTTATCTTTACTTTCTTATGTTTAAGATCACATAATCATGAAAGAAATTCAAAATATAAGTTTCAAAACTTTAAACAACCAAGAAAGCATGAAAGTATTACATAGTATGCTTGAAACATTGAATTAAATCCTAAACATGGATTCTAAGCATGGCATGCTCTCATGAGTGATTAAAACATAAAAACATGCTAAACTAAAATTAAAATATGATTACACATGCTAAAACTAAAATAATACATGATGAAAATTGGAATTTAAACAAGCATGACATGCTAGAAATTTAAAATAGCAAAGTAGAGGTTTAAGAAATCTCCTCCACCTTAATTCAAGTTTCTTGTTGAATCTGACAAAGGTTTCCTTTATCTACCACTTTTAGTACTTCAAGAACTTCTAATCACAAACAAAACTACTTCAACAACTCACTAAAATACTGAAATAAGAACTTCTCACACAAGAAAGAAAAGAGGGTGGGAAGAGGTGCCAAGAAGAGGGCAAGAACAAGCAAACAGGGAAATGTCAACTCTTTGTTTTGAGATGAGAAGAATAAGAGCATAAGGGGGTTTATATAGAGTTTCATGAGCACTAGAGGACAATTTGGACATGCTCACACTAGGAAACCTTTCCATTCCTCTGTGGGGACGTTTTGGAATGCATAGATAGAGTGTGCACATGATTTAGAATGTGGGTTGATTTGGTTTCCTATTCCTAGTGTGAGCACAAGATATAAGCTTTATTTTACTTTGTATTTATGTGTGAACACAATAAGGATTTAGAATACTTACTATTCTTTGATTAGAAATTAATCTAGGTGTGATATTGTGAACAAGGCAACTTTCCAATATGTTTTGGTAATGGATACCTTTTCTTATGCAAACCAAATCAACCAGATTTGAAAATCTTCTATTTTGAATTAGAAGCTTCTAATCTTGTTCCTAAGGTGTTTAGAAACATTTTTCAGCAACTTCTATTCTTAAATTAGAAACTTTTAATCTTGTTCCTTAGGTGTTTGGAAACATTTTTCAGAAACTTCTATTCATAAAGTAGAAACTTCTAATTTGGATTATTTGGGATGTTTTGGTGTGTAGAGCATGGTGTATATGATTACATCATAGTGCACATGGAATCATTCATTCATGGTTTCTTAATACTAAGTGGGACATCTCATAGGGGTGGCATATCTAATCATTTTCATGGCACATGGGATCATTCTACATGAATTCAACTAAAGGAAATGTCCCATGGAGCTTAGTGTAGGGTGAGGGTACACATGATCATGGTGTTCAACCCCTGTGACTTGCACATGCTTAGGGTGGCCATGACTTCATGGGTTCATAAAAATCAAACAAAAATTAATATCTCCTTATTTATAAATAATTATGATTTCTAACCTAAAATTTTAGAATCAGATGAACCTAATGCACATTTTAAGGTATGGTTTGGCCCAAGGTGATTTTCCATACAAAACTTTCCTTATTTAAGACCTACTAAGGTTACTAAGCAAATGAAAATCTAAATCTTAGCCAATTGTTCTAATTTTTGGATATGTCATTCATTTCGTTGGTTCATGTCATTTCGTTTCATTTTGGGTCATTTTGATCTCCTGAAGTACCCTAAATGCCCATTCTTTCCTAATTTGGACCCCCTAAAGGGCGTTTAGCAAATGAAAACCCTAACCTCGACTAATTGTTCTAATTTTTAAAAATGTTGTCCCATTAGTTGGTTGATGTTATCTTACTTCATTTCAAGATGTTTTGGGTCCCTAAGGGGCACTAATGAGTGTTTTGGGACCAGCCAAATTTAGCTCTAAAATGAGCCCGATTTTATTTTGCACCCAAATTTCACTAAATAAATGATAAATTTTATTTAATTGAGTACAAAGAATTTAGGGTAGTACAAAATTTACAAAATTCTATAAAAATTTTGGGGTATTACAATATAAACCCTACCTAGGCTCCCATTTTCTTCACCCCAACAAGAACTAAACAAGTTCCTTCTTGCTCTCTCTGTCTCCCTTTTTTTTCTTTAGCTATTCTAAATAAGACTCAAAACTTATGTTCACACATGAATAGGAAGCCCTAGTGGTCCCATATACTCAAACTATGTGCACAATGGGGAATTGGAAAGATTCACATACCAAAATGATACACATAAAAGATAGAAAGATTTTTTAGGTGAACACACTCAAAAATGTCCCCTATGCACATTGAAAACCTATAAAAAGGCCCTCTACGCTCTCATTCTCTTCATCCCAAAGTAGAGCTAATAAGATCCCTCTTATTTTCTCTAGCCTTTCCCTTGGCACCTCTTTTAGTTCTTGAGTATTCTTGAACATTCTTGAGTGATCTTGTGTGAAGTTTTAGTGTTCTTGACTGATTGAAGTATCGAAGTGCTGCTGAAATTCAGATTTTTTTTAACTAGGATTTCAAACCTCTAAGGTGTATTTCAAAACTTCTACTTTGTTGTTTTGAATTAATGAGATGTTCATGCACGTTTAAAATTCGCTTTGTTATGCATGTTTTAAAGTTCAGTTTATCAAGAATGCTCTATTTTTCGTTTATCATGTTCAATCATCACGAAACCATGTCATGCTTAGAACTCACATGTTTAAGTTCATTTTGGATGTGTGTTGCATGAATGGGATGTTTTCATATTTTAATGTTGATATAATATTTCATGCTGAAGTTTATTGAATTAGTATATGATTCTTGAATGTTGATTAAAAAAAGATGATTAATGATAAGGATCATGTATTGTCACAGTGATCAAGAAGGATTATTGTGGGTGTTCTTTACATGTTAGTAGTTCACATGGGTAAGGTCCCAAAATACTTGGAATATGGGTAAGATCCTAAGTCCAGTGAAATTTGGCATAAGGAATGTCTTTTCACTCAAGGTAGGTATTTTGATAAGAATATCAAGGTTGACTTTGTTTGGTCTAATTTACAACTGAAAATAATAAATTGCTTGAATCACTTAATGACTGTAAGTGTTTGATTTGGGTATCTTATTGATTTGGAATAATGATTTAGTTGTTTTAGAATAATCCACTAGGTTTTGTGCTCACTCTTTTTATTTTACCCTTTACAGGGAATTGATCACATTGAACAAACATGGCAATAGTTAAAATATTTTATTTAGAAAATTTCTATTTAAATGTAAGGGCGTGTTGCCCAATTTTGAATATTTTATTGTAGTTTGAATATGAGTTATGTACTCTTGCTTCTTTTATTTATTGAATAAAATTAAAGATTTATTTGTCTCTCTTGGATTTGTCTTGTTGAATTATGTTTATCTAATTGAGTTGAGTACTCTTAATGTTCAATGAAACTTGGTATAAAAGAACTAGAAAGTCAAGTGTGAGTCACGTGTAAAAGTAACATGGGACGAGCCGTCGTGTTGTCAAGTCCACTATGAATTCGGGGGTCGGGGTGTCACAAATGTGATATTAGAGCTAAGGCTGTAGCTCATTGGAAAAAAAGATGACTACTCTGATACCAAGGTGGTATCAGATCTCAGTTATTAGATGTACCAAACTTGAATTAGAAAGTCAAGCTTAGGCATTAGTTGCTAGGCTAAAATTAGATAGTGCGATCTTTTACCAATGGTGGTACTAGATTTAGAAAGTATTAACTTAATCAAGTAAGCCTACACTTTGAGTTGAGTTTAGAATGCTCTACCTTCTATTTTGAAATTGATAAATGGTTTTGAAACAAAAAGGAAATACATGTTTTGAAATGTTTTATTTCGATACAAAGATTCCAAGTTGAGCTAATAGTGGATAAGTCTTGTCCTGAGTAAAGCTAAACATTGAAAGGGAGATGTGTTATCCTGTTCTAGAAAGAGTGGTCACTGTAGACTTCAGTCTCGCTACCCAATCCGGAGGTTGTCCCACCAGCTCATACAAGTGGTTAGAGTTAAAGAACACTCTTACTTTCTATAAAAAGGAAAAAAAATATAAGGTGAAAATTTAGGGCAAGGAACTTATTCGAGTTTAGAAAAGATGTCAAAGGTGGTATCTTGACCAGACAGAGGTGAACAGTTCAATAGAGGAACTTTTCAACCAGATTGAAACCCTAGGATAAGAAAAGAGACCTTAGGTAGGAACTGGGAGCTGTCAATGGTGGTATAGTGGATCATAAATGAAAACTTTTAGGCGTAGTTTAGGGACTAAAAACATGTGAAGAGGAAACACTTGATTAGTTAGGACATGAGATCGGGAGGATCTTATACCTCTAGTTTCTGTGGTATAAGACGCATAGCAATTCAAGTGGTATAGAAGAATGCTGGACTCAAAGAATAATGGGCCATGTTTGGTGAATGATCAATGACTTTGGAAGAGCTTGTTTCCCTAGGCACGGTTGGTATGGAACAGTCATGTATAGTGGGGCTTGAGAAACCTTAATTGTCAAGATATTTGCAAAATTGTTTAGGTGTAGTGAAATCTCTGAGTGGAAGTCTGTGTCAATGGGCAAGGGTGCTATCAGACACTCGAACTTGGAAGCACAGATGGAAACTTAGAGTTTTGCTATGCTAGCATGAACTTGCTTGACTGAATGATTGAATGATTAATTAAATGTATGCTTTTCACATTTAAATCCATGAATATATATATATATATCGCATGTTGTGATTATGAAATCAAAAATCCTATAGCCAACTACATTAGAAGGCCTTGAAACCCTCAAACAAAACTTAGAAGAATACACTACTAGGCCACTAAACACATCGAGAACCTAGAGACATGAATCTAGAGTCATGATAGCACAAACAAAATGAAAGGCTTGGGAATACAAACTCAATGAACAAATATGGATAGAATAGCTATCTTCTCAAATCTAAAAAAATATTTTGTATCTTGAACATAGGGGCAGACGGGTTGTGTACCCCAGATTATGATTTTCTTAAGTCTTTTGTTGTGATACCTTATCGGATACTAAAATGGCTTTTGATTTGTAGATAATGGCTAGATCCAAGAGATAATCTAATGGGGTTACAACGTTTGACAAGACTGAACAACGAGAACATGAGATAGGTGCGAATAGAAAACATGATTAATGAAGTCACTCAAAGTGTCGTAAACTAGATCATGAGGGCCCTACCTCAAATGATACCTTAGCTGGCACCACAATCGTAGGTAGCTGAACAAATTTCTACGCAATAGCTAGTGCCTGCACTTGAGGTTTTATGTTCTCAAACGGTTCAGGAAGACCTAGAGGATGAGAAGTAGAGGAAAATGCAGAGGGAGTTACAAAAGTTCCACCCTCCTTAGTTTGATGGTACCATAGACAACATCACTATCGATCACTGGTGCTAAGAAATGGAGAAACATATGAATGTATTGAAGGTAACAGGTTCGCATAGAGTAGCACTAGCCACAAATCACTTCAAGGGACCAGCTAAAAGGTGGTCACAAATGATGAAGATGAATCATAAGATTAATGTTGAAACCATGAGTTGGGAAGAATTCAAGGAGGTCTTCTACAAGAAATTCTTTTCGAATGCCACACTGAGGAAGCTATAGGAATATTTTGTCTAGTTGAATCAGAGGGACATGAGTGTAGCTGAATATGAAAGGAAATTTATTAAGCTGGCCAAATTCTCACCAAAACTAATCCAAGAAGAGAGAATAAAAGCCAATGACTCTAGGCCTAAAGATATACAGAGATGTCCTAGAAAAGGCTCTAACACTTGGGCAAGAGCTGAACTTAGAACAAAGATTGAGGGGCAGAAACAAAATGCCCAGAAATAAGAAAGACAACCAAAGGGCCCAAAAAAAGAACAAGAGTGGGAGGAAAATATCGTAGACTTAGAAATAAGGGCAACCTAAAAATGAGTCAAAAGAACAAGCAAGGAGACAAGGATTGTGCTACATGTGTAGGCAAAGGGGCCACACAGCAAGAAATTGTCGACTGCACCAGCTCAAGCTCCTTAGCAATAGTAGCCACAGAACAATCAGGGAGGAGTTTAGAATGGTCATCCTCAGGGTAGATAGCAACAATAAAATGCTAATTAGGGGCAAAACCAAGATCGTGGTCAGAATAGGCTAGGATCTTTGTTATTGTCGAGGCTCAGGAAGAGCAAGGGTTTGCTATGGAAGGTATGTTCCTATTATCCAATGTTGTTGTAAGGTTGTTATTTGATTTGGATGCCTCAAAATCTTTTAACTTTAAAGAACTAGCTGATAGGCTATGACTTGTAATGAAAACACTACCCATGACTTTGAGTATGTCCACACCAATAGGGACCACTATTACCTCAAAGAATGGGTAATTGTGTCTTAAGGTTTGGGGATAAAACAATCTCTATCAACCTATGTACTTCACCATTTTATAGATATGATGTGATCTTGCGGATAGACTAGTTAGACTAGTATCAAGCTCAAATAGATTGACATAAGAGGCAAGTAACCATAACCTTACCTTTCGGGGAAACCTATAGAATCAACAATGATATGCAGAGATTATCGAGAAGCTTAGCGCTAGCCATGATGAACTGCTTAAAGCAAAAAGATGAGTTCGAGAAACTTTGTGAGGAAGACCCAATAGAGTAAAGAAAAATTTGGGACTTAGTTGTTAGTGAGTATGAGGATGTATTCCCAACTGACTTACCTAGACTACCACCTACTAGAATAGTAGAGTTCAAGATTGAACTTCACCCTGGAACCAACCCTATAGCCATACCTCCCTGCACGATGGCACTAGTAGAGTTGAGCAAGTTAAAGACTCAACTAGATGAACTCCAAGAAAAAGGCTTCATCAGGACAAGTGAATCACCATGGGGAGCTTTGGTCATGTTCATAAAGAAGAAAGATGGGTTGACGAGGCTATGTGTTGACTACTGAAAACTAAACTAGGCAACCGTAAGGAACAAATATCCCCAACCAAGGATTGATGTCCTATTCGTTCAATTAAGAGGAGCCACTCATTTTTCAAAGATTGATCTTAGGTTGGGATATCACCAACTAAGAATCAAGGAGTCTGATATACACAAAATGGCCTTTAGAACACGTTATGGATACTTTGAGTTCACTATGATGCCATTTGGTTTGACCAATTCCCCAGCGACATTCATAGATTTGATGAATAGAGTGTTTAGACAATACCTCGACCCGTTTGTGGTGGTATTCATAGATGACGTCCTTATCTATTCTAAATTAGAGGCTAAACACTTGGAACACTTGAAGATCGTGCTAGAAACCCTTAGAAGAAACAAGTTGTATGCCATGTTCGACAAGTGTGAGTTTTGGATGAAGACAGTCAAGTTCTTTGGCCATGTAGTATTAGTAGAAGGCATCTCCATAAATCCAAAGAAGGTGGAAGCTATCATGGTCTGGAAACAACCAAAAATAGTTACAAAGTGTAATACCCTAAAAATTTTGTGTGAAATTAAATAAACTGTACAAGATTATTAAGGATTAAATGAGACCAATTCAGTAGAATTTCATTTTTGGGTCAATTGCCAAGTTTATTTGCTCAAAATATCTTAGTAAAATGAGAACTAAGAAAAGGAAATGAAAGTGCACTCGAAATGAAAACAAGATCGAATTAGAACCAAATAAAAATTTAGGTACAAGTTTATTAAATAAATGAGGTATGAAATCAATAAATTAGAAGTCTATCTAGCCTCATTTACTCATGAAACGTCATGTAAAAGAAATGGAAAATTAGAAGTATGCTCAAAAGAATGGTCTTGTGTGAAAGAAAACACAAAATAGAAACAATGGAAAACTTAAAACTAAATGACTTCACATGTGTACACATAGTGGTGCATCCCAAAGCAAAAGCATAAGGAAAGAAAGAAAATAGAAAACCTAGCACACATCTGACATTGCATCCCAAGAAAAGAAGAATAAGGAAAACATTGAAATTAGAAACCCTATCACACACATCTAAGATGCCAAAAAGAGATTTAATCCAAAAATAGAAGTTTCCTTAACTCATGTGCACACTTGACTTGATGCACAAGAGAAGGAGGAAATTAGAAAGATTCCTTACTCACAAACCATGCTATCTTGACCCACAAAGAGAAATAGAAACCATATATTAATGATGACCCAAATAGAAGAAGAAATTAGCAAGCACATCACATAGGAATATAGTTAGAAAGTGGTCCCATACTAGTTCATGAACATCTCAAATTTAAAACCCTGAAAACTCTGTATTTAATTAAATGAAATTCAAGATCAATTCAGCGAAATTGGGTACAAAATGAAACCAGGCTCATTTTAGGGCTAAATCTGGCAGGTTCCAAAACTTTCATTTATAACCCCTTAGGGACCCAAAACAACTTGAAATGAAGTAAGGTGACATGAACTAGCTAAGGGGACAACATATCAAAAAATTAGAACAATTGGTTGAGGTTAAGGTTTTCATTTGCTAAACGCCCTTCAGGGGGTCCAAATTAGAAAGAATTGTCATTTAGGGTACTTCGAGGGATCAAAATGACTCAAAACGAAATAGAATAACATGAACTAACAAAATGAATAATATATCCAAAAATCAAAACAGTTGGCCAAAGTTTGGATTTTCATTGCCTAGTGACCTCAGTGGGCTTTAAATAAGGAAAGTTTTTGAAGGAAAATCACCTAGGGTCAAACCATACCTTACAATGTGCATCTGGTTCATGTGATTCCAAAACTATAGGAGATAAATCATAATTTCACGAAAATAAGGAGATATTAATTTTTATTTGATTTTTGTGAACCCATGAAATCATGGCTATCCCTAACATGTGCAAGTCAAATGGGTGGAACACTATGATCATGTGCATCCTACCCTACCCTAAGCTCCATGGGACATGTCCATTATTTGAAATCATGAAGAATGATCCCATGTGCCATGTAAATAATCAAGTATGCCCACACCTATAGAAACCATGAAGAATGGTTCCATGTGCCAAGATAAATGATCATGTACACTAAGGTTACATATAAAATGTCTCATAAGTGTGTGTGTGGGCACACATATGACAAACCCAAGATAGAAGTTTAATGAGAGTGGTTGATTTAAAGAGATATTGAAAGATTCCTTCACCTAGAAAAAAAATCAAAAAATAGAAACTTGCCTCATGCGCACATGTGGAGCCAAAAAGGAAGAAAATCCAAATTAAAAACTTATTTGATTTTATGAATCACAACATATTAGAAAAGTAGAATCTTTTCCTACTAATAGAGGACGTCCAAGAGAAATTAGAATGTATTCTAAACCTTTAATTGTGTTCATACACATAAAAGAAACAAATGAGGTTCAAAGATTTTGCTCATACTTGAATTAGAAAGCCATAGTGGTCTCATTTGCCAACCATGAGCACACTTGCCCTCTTTATGCAAACCATCCCCTTTATGTATAGAAACTTGCCCAAATATTTGTGAGCTGACCTAGGACGTCCCATATGCTCTCATGAACATCTATATAACCCACCCCTTGCTCACTTTCATCTCATCCCAAAGCAAAGAGTTGACACTTCCCTCTTTGTTTGTTTTTGCCCTCTTATTGGCGCCTCCTCTCACTTTCTTTTCTTTCTTGTGTGAGAAGTTCTTATTTTAGTGTTTTGGAGAGTTGTTGAAGTATTTTTGTTGGTGATTTGAAGCTCTTGAAGTTCTAAAAGTGGTGAATAAGGGGAACCTTTTGTCGAATTCTACAAAGAAACTCGAATTAAAGAGGAGGAAATTTCTTGAACTTCTACTTTGCTCTTTCAAATTTCTAGCATGTTCATGCTTGTTTCAATTCTAGTTTTCAGCATGTTTTATTTTAGTTTCAGCATGTTTAATTGTATTTTAATTTTAGTTTAGCATGTTTTTATGTTTTAATCACTCATGAGAGCATGTCATGCTTAGAATCCATGTTTAGGATTGAATTCAATGTTTTAAGCGTGCTATGTAATGTTTACATGCTTTCTTGGTTGTTTAAATTCTGATATTTAAATTTTGAATTTCTTTTATGATTATGTGATTCTTAAATATAAGAAATTGAAGATAAGAATCACGTACTGTCATCGTGACCCGTATGGGTGATTTGGTTGTTCTTAACACATGCTTAGAGTGTGCGATTGTGGGGCGCAACTAAGGGATACTTGGTATGCACCATCCAATGGAAAGTGACAAAAAAATGTCTTTCCACCCTAAAAAAGGGTATCTCAATTAAGAACATCAAGGGAGTAGAACCCCTTTTATTCTTAACATCAATTACAACCAAAAAGTTGCTTGAATCACTTAATGCATGATAGTGTTTGAATTTGGATGTGCTATTGATTTGAAATAGTAACTTAGTTGTTTAATGAATGATCCACTAGGCTATGTGCTCACCCCTTCCTTTTATTTTTTAGGAAATTGAAATGCATGATCAAGCTTGCTAAGGAATTAGAAAGTCTATTTTTAGAAAGTTTCTTTGTAAGGGTATATTACCCAAATTTCGAATAAAGACTTTCGTTGAATTTTTGTTTTAAATTTTAGAGTTATGTACTCTTTCTTTTGATTGTATCAATTCAATAATATATTTCTTTATTTTATTTTAAATAAACAAAGATTTTGAAGTTTTTCTTTATTCACTTGTATTATCTTGTTGAAAATTAAACTCAATGGAAGTGAATTTATGAGTATTTCAATAAGTGTTAGAATAAAGGAATTGAGATGCAAGTTCTGTACTTGTAAATGTGACATAGGATCTAACCTGCCTTGTGGTTGAGCTTAAACCTATCTCTAGGGGTTGGAGTGTTACATCAAACCAATATGTAATTGGAAAGTTTTCCTTTGTACACATAAGAGAACGCATTGGAAAGATACTAAGATAATTCTTGTACACACAAGAGAATAAACCCACAATGGAAAGTTTCCTATTGTGGTTAACTTATATTAGAAGTTTCCATGACACTTGTGAACACAAATCTTGCTAAGAACCAACAATAAAAGATTCCCCAAAACTTGTCATGTGCACATCACAAGAGAGGAACCAAAATGAGAATGTTCCTATGTTCACACCCATGAAGCACCACAAAGAAAAAGAAAGTTTCCTTACTCTCAATCCATGCATTTTTGACACTCATGAGAAGACCAAGAATAGAAGTGAACACAATCTTATTGATTTGGTGCACAAAAGAAGAAGGAATGGAATGGGAAAGAACCTGATATTATCGTTGATGCACAAGAGAGTGTGATCACAAATGGAAAATGGTCCCAAAACCAATATTGTGTTTACATGTGAGAAGGAAACTCAAGCAAGGCTCAAACTTTGTGTTCACACATGAAAAGGAAACCCTAAGTGAGCTTCACCTAAATCATGTGTGTGTGCACACGAGAGAGGAAACCCTAGTGACCCCACATTCCAAATCATTGCACACAAGAGTAGAAACCAAATAAGCCACATTCCAAAATGTATTCATGGTGAGAAGGAAAGTGGCTAGTGTGAACACTCTAAAGTGGTTCCCTCCCGTGCTCATTGAAAATCTATATAAAGCCCCCCTGTGTTCTCATTCTCTTCACCTCAAAGCATGAGCTAATAAGATTCCTTTTGCTTTATCTAGCCTCTTTCTTGGCACCTCTTTTCAATTTTTGAGTGTTCATGTGTGTGAACAACTTAGTCTTGAGTGTTCTTGAAGGTTGGAACGTGTTGATGTATTGAATTGCTGCCAAATTTTTGAATTTTGATCAACTAAAGTGGAAGTGATTTCTAAACTTTTACTTTATTGTTTTAAATTAATTAGATGTTCATGCATGTGTTAGATTAAGTTCATCATGCATATTGTAATTTCAGTTTAGAATACTTTCCATGATCAATCATCATTAAACCATGCATGAATGTAATGTTTTAATGTTTTTGTGTTGATACCATGTTGAATGTTATTTAATTCGTTTATGATTCATGAATGTTGATTACAAAAACATGATTAGTGATAAGAACTACGTAAGATCATAGTGATCCATAGCGATTATTGTGGATGTTTTTGACATGTGATTAGTTCACATGGGTAAGGTCCCAAGATACTTAGAATATGGGTGTGACCCTAAGTCCAATGAAATTTGGAATAAAGGAATGTCTTTTTACTCAAGGAAGGTATTTAGATAAGAACATCAAGGGTTGAAACCCTTTCAATCTAATTTACAACTGTGAACATGAAATTGTTTGAAACACCTAATGATTGTAAGTGTTTGACTTGGATGTCTTATTGATTTAAAATACTATTTAGTTGTCTTAGAATGATTCATTGGGCTTTGTGCTCACTCTTCCTACTTTAAATCTTTCAAGGAACTGATTAACTGAAGACCCATGATCAAGACTTAGAATATCTCTACTTAGAATATTTCTATTTAATTGTAAGGCATGTTGCCCAAATTATGATATTCTGCTATAATAGTTTATTTGAGTTATAGACTCTTTCCTTTATTCAATAAATAAAGAATGTTAAAGATTTCTTTTATCTCTAATTGCTTTGTTTTGTTGGATTAATTACTTAAATCTAAACCAGTTAAGCACTTCGAGTATTCAATGAGATTTAGGATAAAAGAACTAGAAAGTCAAGTGTAAGTTACTTGTAAAGTAATAACAACCTAGACCCGCCTTGTGGTGAAGTCCAACTAAGAACATAGGGTTTCAGGGTGTTACAAAGGTGTTATCAAAGCCTAAACAATAGTTTATGGGCTAGAAAAAGGTGATTCCTTTGATACCAAAAGGTGGAATCAAAGCCTAGGCATTAGTTGCTAGGCTAGAATTAGAAAGTGTGATCTTATACCAATGGTGGTATCGAATTTAGGAAGTATTGACTCAATAATGTAAGACTTGCATTTTTAGTTAAATGTAGAATGCCCTACCTTCTATTTTTGAAGTTGAAAACATTTTAGAAAGTTGTTTTCAAAAAGGAAATGTATGTTTTGAAATGTTTGGTTTGGATGCAAAGACTACAATTTGCGCTGATAGTGGGCAAACTTTGTCCCGAGTAAAGCCAAACATTGAAAAGGAGATGGATTATCCTATTCTAGAAAGCGTGGTTACTTAGCAAACTTCGGTTTCGCTGCCCAATGTGGAGGTTGTCCCACTAGCTCATACGAGTAGTCAAAGTTGAAGAACATTCTTACTTTCTATAAAAGAAATACTAGCAGTTGAAAATTTAGGGCAAAGAACTTACTAGAGTTCGAAAAAGATGCCAAAGGTGGTGTCTTGACTAAACAGAGGTGGACAGTTCAATATAGGAACTTTTTTAACCTGATTGAAATCCTAGGTCAAGAAAAGAGACCTTAGGTAAGAACTGGAAGTTGTCAAGGGTGGCACAATAGATCATATATGGAAACTTTTAGGACATAGGTTAGAGACTGAAAATGTGTGAAAACGAAATACTTCATTGGTCAGGATACGAGATTGATAGGATCCAATATCTCTAGTTTCTATGTGGAATGGGATGCATAGGAATTCAGAGATATGGAGGAATCCTAGACTTGGAGAATGATGGACCATGTTTGGTGAATGATCGGTGACTTTGGAAGAACTTGTTTCCCTATGCTTGGATGTTATGGGAGAGTCAAGTATAGTGGGACTCAAAAAACCTTAGTTGTCTAGACATTTGCAAAATTGTTTGGGTGTAGTGAAATCTCTGGGCGAAAGTTTGAGTCGATGGGCAAGGGTGGTATGAGAAACTCAAACTCAGAGGCACAGATGAAAACTTGTAATTTTGCTATGCCAGCATGAACTTGCATGATTATATGATTGACTGATTGTTTGAATGCATGATTATACTTATTTTAAATTCATATCTATGTTATTGAATATGAAACCAAATCTTGTACCTAACAACAACTCAAACAGAACTTAGAAGAATAAACTACTAGGCCACTGAACAAATTGAGAACCTAAAGACATGAATCTAGATTCATGATAGTACAAACGAAACGAAAGGCTTGGGAACACGAACGAAACGAATGAATATGGATGGAACAACTATCTTCTCAAGTCTAGAAAAGCATTTTGTTTCCCAATGATAAGGGTAGACGGGTTGTGTACCCTAGATCATGATTTTCTTAAGTCTTTTGTTGTGATACCTTATCGGATACTAAAACGGCTTTTGATTTGTAAATAATGGTTGGATCAAAGAGAAAAGCTACTAGGGCTGCAATGTTTCACAAAACTGAATAGTGAGAGTAGGAGACACCTTTTGGTATGGAAGCATGAATGGAAAACATGATGAATGAAGTCACTCGGAGGGTCATAGGCCAGATCATGAGGGGCCTACCTCAAATAATACCTCAAGTGGTACTAGAACTTTAGGTACCTGAACCAATTCCTATGTAGTAGCCAGTGCTTACACTCAAGGTTTTGGATCGCCAAAGGGTTCAGGAGGATCTGGAGGATGAGAAGTTGAAGAAGATGTTGATGGAGTTACAAAAGTTCCCCCCTCCTCAGTTTGATGGTATTGTAAACTGCATCACTATCGATCACTGGTATTAAGAAATGGAGGAACTTTTAAATGTACTAAAGGTGACAGGTTCACTTAGAGTAGCACTGGTCACAAATCACCTCAAGGGACCAACTAGAAGGTGTTGGCGAATGATGAAGATGGATCCTAACATTTATGTAGAAACCATGAGTTGGGAAAAATTCAAGGACTTCTATGAGAAATTCTTTCCAGAGGCCACACTGAGGAAGCTACAAGAAGATTTCATCCAACTAAATCAAAGGAACCTGACTATAGTTGAATATTAAAGGACACACAAGTAGCCTAAAGATGAGTCAAAAGAACTGGAAAGCAAAGACCATGCTACCTGTGCAGGAAAAGGGGCCATATAGCAAGAAATTGCCCAATTGCACCAACTCAGGCTCCTCAACAATAGCAACAACAAAACAATGCGAGAGGAGCTCAGAATGGTCGTCCTCAAGGTAAACAGCAACAATAAAATACCAACTAGAAGCAGAAACAGGGCTATGGTCAGAATTAGGCCAAAATGTTTCTTGTTGTCGAGGCTCAGGAAGAACAAGTCCTTGTTGTGGAAGGTACATTCTTATTGCTCAATGTTGCTATAAGGCTGTTATTTTATTCAGGTGTGTTAAAATCTTTTATCTTTGAAGAACTAGTTGATAGGCTACAACTCGTAACAAAGATACTACCCATGACTTTGAATGTGTCCACACTAATAGGGACAACTATTAACTCTAAAAGGATATGTAGTTGTAATATAAGGTTTGGGGATAAATTAATCTCTATCAACCTATGTACACCATTTTCTGGTTATGATGTAATCTTGGGGATGGACTGGTTAGACCAGTATCAAGCATAGATAGATTGTCTTAAGAAACGAGTAACCATAACCCAACCTTCGGGAGAAACCTATAGAATCAATGGTGATATGTGGAGATTACTTAGAAGGCCAATGATAGCAATGATAAATTGCCTAAAGAAAAAAGATGAGCTTCAAAAACTTAATGAGAAAAACCCTATAGAGCAAAAAAGAATCCAAGACTTAGCAATCGTTAGTGAGTACAAATATCTATTCCCAAATGACTTACTTGGACTACCACCTGCTAGAGAAGTAGAGCTCAAAATTGAACTTCACCCTAGCACTAACCTTATAGCTTATCGCACTCCAAGATGGCACCAGTAGAGTTGATTGAGTTAAAGACTCAACTAGAATATCTCCGAGAAAAAGGCTTCATCAAGCCAAGCAAATCACCATGAGGAGCTTCGATGCTATTCATAAAGAAGAAAGATGGGTTTATGAGGTTATGTTTTGACTGCTTAAAACTGAACCAAACAACCGTAAATAACAAGTATCCCTTACCAAGGATTGATGACCTATTCAATCAATTGAGAGGAGTCTGATATATACAAAACGACCTTCAGAACACGATATGGACACTTTGAGTTCACCATGACACCTTTTGGTTTGACCAATGCCCCCACAACATTCATGGATTTGATGAACAGAGTGTTTAGACAATACCTTGACCAGTTTGTGGTGGTATTCGTGGATGACATCCTAATTTACTCTAGGATAGAAGCCGAACACTTAGAGCACTTGATATTGGCATTGTAAACCCTTAGTAGACATCAATTGTATGCCAAGTTGAGCAAGTGTGAATTCTTGATGAGGACAGTCAAGTTCCTTGGCCACGTAGTATCAACAGAAGACATCTCTGTAGATCTGGATAAGGTAGAAGCTGTCATGGACTGGATGCAACCAAAGACAATTATAGAGATCAGGAGTTTCTTAGGCTTAGTTGGATACTACAGAAGATTCATCTAAGACCTCTCCAAGTTAGCAAATCCCATAACTAAGCTGACCAGAAAAGGAGTTAAGTTCACATGGAATGAGAAATGTGAACAAACATTCCAAGAACTGAAGAGGAGATTCACTACGACCCCCATCTTAGTCACTCCAACTCATGGTATCACCTATGTTCTTTACACAAATACTTCTTAGAATGGGTTGGGTGCAATTTTAATGCAAGAAGGAAATGTTGTTGCTTATGCCTCACGACAACTGAAGATCCATGAGCAGAACTTCCCAACGCATGACTTGGAGTTAGAAACTATAGTGTTTGCCCTAAAGATTTGTGGACACCATCTTTATGGTGAGAAATTTGATCTATTTTTGGATCATAAGAGTTTGAAGTACATCTACGTCTAGAACGTGTTGAACCTCAAGCAACAAAAATGGATGGAGTTCCATGAGGACTATGAATTCCAACTACACTACCATTCGAGAAAGGCTAATGTTGTGGCTGATGCATTGAGTAGGAAGTTCAACAAACATGAGGAGGAAAGGGGCCAGATGTACTAGTTGATCAAAGACTTTAGGTTGGGAGTGACCTTGAATGATAGATGAGCTTATCTCTATAACATGTCTTGCCAACCGGATCTTCTACATTAGATCAAGGATGAACAAAGGCAAGACAAGTGGCTCACAAGCTTGATAGAAGGAGTTGAGCAAGGTAAGCATTCGAACTTTAGGCTAGATGTTGGGAATATCCTAAGACATGGAAATAGAATTTGTGTGCCTCAGAATGGACAACGTAAGTAGGCCATATTGGATGAGGCCCAACAGACCAAGTACAAGATGTATCCAGGCGGCAACTAGATGTATCAAAACTTTAGAAAGACCTACTCATGGAGAAGAATGAAGAGAGATGTAGCTAAGTATGTCTCCAAGTGCTTAACATGTCAACAAGTGAATGCAGAACACTAGAAGCCTTGTGGAATGTTACAACCACTCCCTATCCATGAATGGAAGTGGGATAACATTGCTATGAACTTTGTTAGTGGGTTACCCAAGAACTAGAAAGCAAAAGATATTCTATGGGTAATTGTGGATTGCCTCACTAAAAATGCCCATTTCATGCCAATTAGATCCACAGATGAAGTTAGTAAGTTTGGAGAGACGTGAAAGAGATAGTAAGAGTTTATGATATACCTAAGATGATAGTATTGATCGAGACTCTCGATTGACTTCACAGTTCTATCAGAGTCTGCAAAATGAGTTGGGGACCAAACTCACCATGAGTACTACTTTTCACCCTTAGATAGATGGAAAATCTGAGAGAGTCATTAAAACACTAGAAGACATGTTGAGGTTTTGTGTTCTTGACTTTAAAGGAAACTGGAGCAAATATCTGCACCTAACGAAATTTGCATATAACAAAAGTTATCTGTCTAGTATAAAGATGGCTTCATGCGAAGCTCTTTATGTGAGACCCTACAGATCACCAACCTATTGGGCTGAACTTGACGGTCATGTGCTTACTAAGCCAGACTTGGTAGAAGAAATGAACAACCAAGTCAAACAAATACATAAGAGATTGGCTATAATGCAAAGTAGGCAAAAGAGTTATGCAGACAGGAAGAGGAGACCCCTAGAGTGTCATATAGGTGACAAAGTATACTTGAGGATAAGTCATCAGAAAGGGATTAAGAGGTTGGAGATAAGGGGAAGCTATTGCCTAGATTTTCGGCCCATTTGAAGTTCTTAGAAGGATAGGGGAGTGCACCTATGAGTTAGACCTACCAAATCAAATGTCCTCGATACATAATGCCACTTATAAAGAAGTGGCAATGAGGATCCTTGATCACAAGGTACAAAACTGAGGACAAAAGATATTTCCTTAGTCAAAGTCTTTTAGAAACATAATGGAATAGAAGAAGCCACCCAGGAGCTAAAAGACGAGATAAAGTATAACATCCCAATCCCCATATTCGTTCAATTTTTGGACATAACCACTATTTTGATAGTGGACTTAACCATACAAGCAGATTATTACTTTACAAGTGATTCACACTTGACATTCTATTTCAATTATCCTATGTCTTAATGCAATTCAAGAGTACTTAACTCAATTTTAGGGATCAAATTAAATAAGGCAATAATACAAGAGATAAAAGAAGTTCATAAACTCTATTAATTTAAATAAAGTGGAGTAGATAACTTAATCTTAAAATAAAACTATTATAGTAGAATATTCAAAACTTAGGCTACATGCCCTTACATTCAAATATAGAAACTTTCTAAACATAAAGAAACTATCGCAATTTGTAACATCTTCATGCATGTTCAATTTCTAGAAAATAAGAGAGAAAAGATGAGCCCAAAGCCTAATGGATCC
This sequence comes from Tinospora cordifolia, assembly GCA_030144865.1. NCBI lineage: Eukaryota > Viridiplantae > Streptophyta > Magnoliopsida > Ranunculales > Menispermaceae > Tinospora > Tinospora cordifolia. Next base: position 11,018 of record JAJIYU010000883.1, on the reverse strand, counting down.
TTTTCAAACAACCAATTTTTCAATTTAGACTAAACACACATCTATAATTCATATACTTACATACATTAGACATTCCAAGCAACATTTTTGTGTATAGTTGTGATTTAGACCAAAAGGGTTTTCAAGGCCCTTGATGTTCTTAACAAAATACCTCCTTAGATTGAAAAAAACATTTCTTAGCCAATTTCATTGGATGTAGGGCCTAACCCATATTCTAAGTATTTTGGGACATCACCCACTTGAGCTAATCATATGTAAAGAACATCATCCATAGTAACCCACATGTTCACTATGATGGTACATGGTTATTAATCATCATCATATCATAATTAATTTCATATTCAAGAATCATAAAATAGGAGCAATAAATTTTAGATTATAAACAATCTAAGAATCAAAACATGAATTACCCAAAAACATGCACCAAACATTGAAATAAACCTAAACAAAGTACTAGGCTTGGCATGAATTCATGAATGTTTAACACATGCTCATGTACTAAACTGAAATTGAAATCATAAATTAAATTTTTGAAATTGAAAAATGAATGATTGCTGAAACTAAAACATGCAATGAACATTGTATTAATCTAAATACCATCGTAACCCACATGTTCACTATGATGGTACATGGTTATTAATAATCATCATATCATAATTAATTTCATATTCAAGAATCATAAAATAAGAGCAATAAATTGCAAATTATAAAAAATATAACAATCAAAGCATGAATCACCCAAAAACATGCACCAAACATTGAAATAAACTTAAACAAGGTACGAGTTATGGCATGAATTCATAAATGGTTAAAACATGTCATGTAGTAAACTGAAATTGAAATCATAAATTAAAGTTTTGAAATTGAAACGTGAATGATTACTGAAAATTAAACATGCAATGAACGTAGTATTAATCTAAAAAAGAAACGAGGAGCTTTTGGAAATCACTTCCACCTTAATTGCAAGTTTAATTGAAATCCGACAAATGTTCCTTTTCTTCAACACTTCTAGCACTTCAAGACTACACAAGAACATTCAATCAAACACACAAACACTCAAAAATACCTCAAGATCACTCAATAACACAAAGGTTGCAAAGAAAAAAGGCTAAACAAGCTAAGAGGGAAGTGTCAATTCTTTGCTTTGGGATGCAGAATAAGTGTGCACAAGGGGGGGTTTTTATAGATTTTCAAGAGCACAAGGGAAGCCATGATTTTCCATCTTTAATTAGGGTTTTCTCACATGTGATGGCAAGGGTTGTTGCTCATAACACACACATTGAGGATGGCTAGGGTTTTGTTAATGATATGATGGTAATCTCTTCATATGTCGCCAAGATTGGAGCATTTTGGGATTTCAAAACTTTCTTATTCTTGGTTTTCGATTTCTTCTTTGTGTGTGTGATGGCTAGGGTTTCATGGTTCACCATTTAGGCACTTCTAAATTAAGGATGAGCACATGTATGCACACACACATGGACTAATTTTGCATAATAGAGCATGGTGCACATGATCAAAGTGTGGTGTACATGAGATCATTGTTTATGTTTTCTTATAGGTGTAGTATACTTGATCATTTGCATGGCACAATGGTTCATTCTACATGATTCAGTGTAAGGAAAATGCCGCATTGAGGTTTTGTAGGGTGAGGGTGTACATGATCATGATGTTCTACCCATGTTGTTTACACATGTTTAGGGGTGGCCATGAATTTATGAGTCCACATAAATTTAATAAAAATTCATATCTCATTATTTACCAAGAATTAAGGACTTTATAATATATTTTTGTGTTCATAATAAAATAATGCACATTTCAAAACTATCATTTGGCTAGGGTGAACCTCATTTCATTTGTTTTCCTAATTTAGACTCCATTGAAGGGTATTAAGCAAATGAAACCCAAATTTTGGCCAATTGAGCTGATTTTGGGACATGTTGCCTAGTTGATCAGTTCATGGCATCTCATGTCATTTTAGATTGTTCTGAGGTTAAAAGTTACACTAAATGGGGTTTGGATTTGCTAAATTTATCCCTAAAATAGACTCATTTTCATTTCTTACCCGAATTCAATAAAATGCAATTGAATTGTTTCATTTTATTTAGTACTAGATTACAGGGTATTACAACCTACCCTCCTTAAAAAAATTTCGTCCTCGAAATTTTTACAAAATAAAAAATTTCTAGTGAAAAGGTGTGGGTATTTGGCCTTCATTTCGCTCTTCAGTTTTCATGTAACTTATTCCACAATAATTTAACAAAGTGGATATCCTTAGTTCTCAGGCTTTGTACTTTGTGGTCAAAAATTCTAATAGTTGCTTCTTCATATGGGGCATCATCTTGAACGTTCACTTCCTCCCAATAAATGATGAGGGGTCTAGTTTGCATTTTCTCAGCATAGACACATGAAACACATTATGAACCAAGGTCATCCTATTAGGTAAATCCAACTCATAAGAACATTCCCCATTTCTTCTAAGTATTTCAAAGGGTCTGACGAATCTTGGTGATAAGTTCCCTTTGAACCTGAATCTCTTGACGAATCTTGGTGATAACTTCCCCACTTGGACTCTAGTGGTCTCCTTCTCTTTTCAGCATACTCTTCTGACAACTCTGTGTTGTAGCCAACCTCTTTCGTATCTATTTGACTTGGCTGTTTATTTCTCCCACAAAGTCTAGCCTTGTTAGTACATTATCTTCAAGTTCCACCCAATAGGTTGGTGATCTGCAGGGTCTTCCATAAAGAGCCTCAAATGGAACCATCTTAATAATTGCCTGATAGTTATTGTTATAGGCAAACTTTGCTAAGTGCAGGTACTTGCTCCAGTTCCCTTCAAATTCCAGAACACAAGATCTCAACATATCTTCTATGGTCTAGATAACTCTCTCAGACTGTCCATTTGTTTGAAGGTGAAAAGTAGTGTTCATGGTGAATTTAGTGCCCAACTCCTTCTATAGACTCTACTAGAACTATGAAGTGAAGTGAGAGTCTCTGTTAGATACAATCATCTTGCGCACACCATGTGGCCTTATTATTTTCTTCACATATAGTTCTCCTAGCTTACTGATTTGGTCTATGGATCTAATTGGCAAGAAATAAACTACTTTGGTGAGACAATCCACATCACCCAAATAGTGTCTTCTCCTTTCTAATTTTTGGGCAAACTACTGATAAAGTTCATGGCAATGTTATCCCACTTCTATTTATGGATAGGGAGTAGTTGTAACATTTTAAAGGGTTTTCGATGTTCTGCTTTTATTTGTTGATAAGTTAAGCACTTAGAGACATGCTTAGCCACATCCTTCTTCATTCATCTTCACCTATAAGTCTTTCTGAGTTTCTAGTACATCTTATCTCCACCCTAGATGCATCGTATATTTGGTCTGATAAGCATCATCCAATATGGTCTACTTGCTCTATCCATTTTGAGGTACACAAATCCTCTCCCAAAGCCTTAGGCTATTCTCAACATATATCCTAAAATCAGTATACTTACCCTGTGCAACTCCTTCTATCAAGCTAGTGAGCCACTTATCTTGCTTTGTTACTCCCTGATCTGTTGCAAAAGATCTAGTTGGCCAGACATGTTGTAGAGATAGGCTTGTTTGTCATCTAAGGTCACACCCAGCCTAAAGTTCTCAATCAACTGGTACATTTGGCCCTTTTCTTCTTCTTGTTTGTTGAACTTTCTACGTAGAACATCAGCTACTACATTAGCCTTCCCTAGATGGTAGTGTAATTGAAAGTCATAATCTTTAAGGAACTCTGTCCACCTATGTTGCCTGAGGTTCAACTCTTTTTGAGTGTAGATGTACTTCAAGCTCTTGTGATCTGAAAACATATCAAATTTCTCACCATAGAGGTAATGTCTCCAAATCTTTAGGTCAAGTACAATGGCTGCTAATTCTAGGTAGTGATTAGGGTAATTTTCTCATGGACATTTAGTTATCACGATGCATAAGCGAATACTTGTCATTTTTACATCAACATTACTCCAAGTACACTCAGAGAAGCATCAGTGTATAGGGTACAAGTAACACCATGGGTTGGAGTGAATAAGATAGGGCGTAGTCAATCTCTTCTTCAATTCTTGGAATGATTGTTCACACTCCTCATCCCAATCGACATGGCTATGGTTGGACTTCTGGGTAATCTCTGCATATCCCCGTTGATTTTATAGGTCTCTCCCGAAGGTAGGGTTATGGGTACTCTTCTTTTAGGACAATCTATCTGGGCTTGGTACTAGTTTAATTAATCCATCTCCAAGATTACATCATAGCCATAAAAAGCTAAAATACATATGTTAATTGTTATGAGTTTATCCCCGAACCTTAGCTCACAACTACATATTCTTTTTAAAGTCACAGTGGCCCTTATTGGTGTGGAAACATTCAAAGTTATGGGTAGTATTTTTGTCACAAGTTGTAACCTATCAGCTAGTTCTTCAAAAATAAAAGATTTAGAAGCACCTAATTCAAACAATAGTTTCACAATAATGTTAAATAACACAAACGTACCTTCTACTGTAGGGACTTGGTCCTCCTATGTCTCAATAGCAAACATTCTGGCTTGGTTCTGACCATGACCTTGGTTCTGCTCCTGATTGGCATTCTGTTGCTATTGCCTAGCTTGAAGGCAACCATTCTGACCTCCCCCTGAGTGTTTTGCTATTACTGCTATTGAGGCACCTGAGATGTGGCTGTTGGCAATTTCTTGCAATATGGCACCTTTGCCTATACAGATAACACAATTCCAACCTCTTTGCTTGTTCTCTATACTCTTCCTTGTTTTGCCCTTGTTTCTATGGTGCCTTCCCACCACTCTTGTTCTTTTTCTAGGCCCCTTGGTGACCCTTCTCATCCCCAATCCATTTGTTGTTTCCTTTCACCCATTGCTCCATGTTGATTTCTTGTTCCAGAGTTAGGGCCTTTTCCACATCTTTATAAGTCTTTGGGTTCCGTGTTTTCACTATCTTTCAAATCTACATCTTGAGACCTTGTGCAAAACGACTAGCCTTTATTCTTTCTTCCCTAATTAGGTATAGTGAAAATTTGGCCAGCTCTATGAACTTCCTTTCATATTCAGCTACAATCATGTCCCTCTGATTCAGTCGGACAAAGTCTTCCTGTGGTTTGCTCAAGGTCGCTTCCAAAAAGAACTTTTCATAGAAAATCTTTGGGAAGTTCTCCCAGCTCATAGCATCAACATCCGTATTAGGGTCCATCCTTATCATACTCCGCCAACTTCTGGCAAGTCCCTTAAAGTGGTTTGTGGCTAGTACTACCCGTTTTGACCCATTTACCTTTAGTACATTGAGAATTTCTTCCATCTCCTAATACCAATGGTCAGTCGCGATGCAATCTGTAGTACCATCAAATAAAGGAGGGTGGAGCTTCTACAGCTCTATCAACATCTTTCTTTGCTTCTCATCCTCCAGATCCTCCATAGCCCTCTAATGTTCAAGAGCTGGGGCCACAAGTGTTGGTTGCTGAACTTGGACGAGTTCAAGTTCTTGAGGCTATGGTACTTCTTGAGGGAGTATCTAGGGTAGAACCCTCATTAGTTGATCCATAACCTTCCGAGCAATTTCTTTCATCCTATTTCCATTCTGGCCTTCATGCCAACAGGTAGTTCCTAATCCCTCAGCTCTATTTTTTCAGAAGTGGTGGATTGAATAGCATACCTTTTTATTCTAGCCATTATCTACAAATCGAGTAGATTGTTAGTATTTGCTCCATCAACATTTGTTCAAGTCTCTAGATTCTCGATTTGTGCCTAATAGTTTATGCTTCTAGGTTCTTTTTGTTCTTGGGTACAAAATTTGGTTTCATATGACATACATATAAACTAATCAAGCATGTTTTTCAAACAATCATACAATCAAGCAATTTAACACTAGCATGGCAAAGTTCTAGGTTTCCATCTAAGCTTCCAGGTTCAAGTGTCCCATGCCACTCTACCCTTCTACTTAGACTTTCACTCTAAAAATTGCCACACCCAAACAATTTCACAAATGTCTGGATAACTATGGTTTTTCGAGCCCACTATACCTAACCGTCACATACCAACCAAGCATAGAGAAACAAGTTCTTCCAAAGTTACTAATCATGGTCTGTCATTCGCTGAGTCTAGGCTTCCTCCATAGCCCCAAATTCTTATGCATCCCATGCTACATAGAAAATAGAGATATAAAATCTTTCCAATCTTGTGTCCTAACCAAACAAGTGTTATGTTCTCGCACATTTTCAGTTTCTAACCTATGTCCTAAAGTTTTATGCATTTGATCCATTGTGCCACCCTTGGCTAGACCCATGTTTCTACCGAAGGTACCTTCCCTAGACCCAGGGTTTCAATCTAGTCGAACTAACAACTTTTGTCTTGTCAGGGTATCACCTTTGGCATCCTTTTTGACTTTTATTCAATTTCATCCCCTAATTTTCTACCTTCTAATTTTCTTTTATAGAAAATAAGAGTCTTCTTCAAATTTGTCTACTCCTATAAGCTGGTGGGACAACCTCCAGATTGGGCAGCGAGACCGAAGTCTGCTTAGAAACCGTACTTTCTCGGGCGGGATAACCCACCTCCCTTTCAATGTTTAGCTTTACTCGAGACAAGACTTACCCACTATCAACTCAATTTGCAGTCTTTGTATCCAAACAAAACATTTCAAAACATGTATTTCCTTTTTGAAAACACTTTCCAAAACAATTTTCAATTTAAAAAATAGAAGGTAGGGAATTCTAATTTCAATTCAAAGTACAGGTCAAACCTAGTTGAGTTAATACTTTTTAAATCTGATACCACCATTGGTATAAAATTAAACTTTCTAATTCTAGCCCAACAACTAATGCCTAGGCTTGACTTTCTAATTATTGCCCAACAACTTATGCCTAGACTCTGATACAACAATTGTAACACCCAATCCCCGTGTTCTTTAAATTTTTGGACATAACCACTGTTTTGATAGTGGACTTAACCATATAGGTAGATTGGGCTGGTATTACTTTACAAGTGACTCACACTTAACATTCTATTTCAATTATCTTATGCCTTAATGCAATTCAAGAGTACTTAACTCAATTTTAGGAATCAAATCAATAATATAAGAGATAAAAGAAATTCATAAACTTTATTAATTTAAATAAAGTGGAATAGATAACTCAATCTTAAAATTAAACTATTATAGTGGAATATTCAAAACTTGGGCTACATGCCCTTACATTCAAATATACAAACTTTCTAAAAATAAAGAAACTATCACAATTTGCAACATTTTTATGCATGTTCAAGTTCCTAAAAATAAGAGAGGAAGGGTGAGCACATAGCTTAGTGGATCCTCTTAAACAACCAATTTTCTAATTTAGATTAAGCACACATCCATAATTCATACACTTGCATACATTAGGCATTTCAAGCAACATTTTATGTTTAGTTGTGATTTAGACGAAAAGGGTTTTCAATGTCTTTGATGTTCTTAACAAAATGCCTCCTTAGAGTAAAAAAAAAATATTTCTTAGCGAATTTCATTAGACTTAGGATCTAACCCATATTCCAAGTATTTTGGGACATTGCCCATGTGAACTAATCACATGCAAAGAACATCTATAGTAACCCACATGTTCACTACGATGGTACATGGTCATTAATCATCATCATATCATAATTAATTTCATATTCAAGAATCATAAAATAGGAGAAATAAGTTTTACAATATAAACAATCTAAGAATCAAAGCATGAATCACCCAAAAACATGCATCAAACATTGAAATAAACCTAAATATGATGTTAGGCATGGCATGGATTCATGAATGCTTAAAACATGCTCATGTATTAAACTAAAATTGAAATCATAAATTAAATTTCTGAAATTGAAACATGAATGATTGCTGAAAATTAAACATGCAATGAACATGGTATTAATCTAAAAAAGAAAAGAGGAAGTTTTAGAAATCACTTCCACCTTAATAGCAAGTTTGATGAAAATCCCACAGATTACTCAAACAAATACTTAAACACTCAAGAATACCTCAAGATAACTCAAGAACACAAAGGTAGCCAACTTGGGCATCTTTTTCAACTTTTATTCAATTTCTTGCCCTAATTTTTTCACCTTCTAATTTTCTTTTATAGAAAGTAAGAATATTCTTCAACTCATACTACTTATACAAGCTGGTGGGACAATCTCCAAATTGAACGACGAGACCAAAGCTTACATAGCAACCGTGCTTTCTAGGGCGGGATAACGGACCTCCCTTTCAAAGTTTAGCTTTACTCGGAACAAGGCTTACCCACTATCAGCTCAACTTGTAGTCTTTGTATCCAAACAAAACATTTCAAAACATATCTCTCCTTTTTGAAAACACTTTCCAAAACAGTTTTTAATTTCAAAATAGAAGGTAAGGCATTCAAATTTTAACTCAAAGCATAGGTCAAACCTAATTGAGTTAATACTTTCTACTTCTACTACCACCATTGGTATAAGATTAAACATTTTAATTCTAGCCCAACAACACATGTTTAGGCTTAACTTTCTATTTCTAGCCTAATACCACCTTTGGTATCAGAGGAAACTTTCTAATTTTCGCCCAAAAACTAATGCCTAAGATCTGACACAACCTTCGGTATTAGAGGAACTATTCATGCCCAGTACATCTTCTGACTGAGCTCTAATACCACCTTGGTAACAACCCAACCCCCTAGAAACAGGTTTAAGCTCAACCATAAGGCTGGTTGGGTCCTATGTTATACTTATAAGTACACAACTTGCATTTCGATTCCTTTATTATAACTCTTATTGAACCTTTCATGATTGCCTCACCCAATTTGATCAATTTGGAATTCAATAAGGCATTACAAGTAGAAAAAGAAATATTTCTAACTCTTTATTTATTAAAAAAATAAAGAAGTACATTATTAAATTCATAATCAAGAGTACAAAACTCAAAGTTTTAAAATAAAAATTCAGCAGAAGTCAAATAAATCTAAAATGGGCAACATGCCCTTACATTGAAAAAAGGAAACTTTCCAACAATAGCTACTATCAGATTTTCATTGCCATCATATTCAATTTCGTGAAATGTTAAAAAGAGATGGGTGAACACATAGCCCAGTGGATCATTCATCAAACCACTAACTTACTATTTCAAATCATTAACACATCCAAATTCTCACAGTTTCATACATTAAGTGTTTCACACAACAAGTTAGTTTCAAGTTGACGTTATAACTGAAAGGGGTTTATTCCTTTGATGTTCTCAATTTAGATACCCCTCTTTAGGGTGGAAAGACATTCTTTTGTCACTTTCCATTGGATGCCATGTACCAAGTATCTCTTAGTTGCACTTTGCAATCACACACTCCAATCATGTGTTAAAAACACCCATAGCACCCATATGGGTCACTATAATAGTATGTGTTTCTTATCTTCACTATCTCATATTCTAATTTACATAATCATGATACTAAATTAGAATAATAAATCTCAGAATTTAAACATTTAAGAAAGCATGGAAACACACATAGCATAGTTGAAAACTTAAAAGCAAACCAAAACATGGTTTTTAGGCATAGTATGATATCATAAATGATTAAAAAGATGCAAACATGCTAAACTGAAATTTAAATATGATCAATCATGCTAAATTGGAATAAATCATGTGGTAAACTGAAGAATAAACATGCATGAACAAGCTAGGAACTTGAAATAACAAGATAGAAGTTCTAGAAATCCCCTCCACCACAATTCGAGTTTCTTGTTGAATTCGACAGAGGTTCCCCTTATCTACCACTTTCAAAACTTCAAGAACTTTCAACCACCAACAAAAGGACTCAAAACAACTTACTAGAATACTGAAATTAAAGCTTTTTACTTGTAAACACAAGAGAAGTGAGAATAAATGCCTATAAGAAGGCTTCGAACAAGCAAAGAGGGAAAGGTCAACTCTTTGCTTTGGGATGAGAAGAATGAGAGCATGAGAGGGTTTATAGATGTTCAAGAGCACTAAGGAATGTCTTGGTCAGACTTGGGCAGCTTGGACAACTCACAAAGTTTGGGCAAGTTTCCAAACAGGAGCGCAAATGTGTTTATGGTTGGCAAGTGGGACTACTATGGCTTTCTAATTCAAAAGATATTAGTACAATCTTGTTTCTAACTATGTGTGAACACAAAAGAGGTTTAAATCATATTCTAATTCAAATGGGATGTCCTATATGTGCTCGTGGCAACTTTCCTTTTTGGTTTCCTTGCTTGCTCATCATAGAAACACACAAGATATCCCATTTTCTTATTTCTTGGACATCAAGCATGGGTGTACACTATCAAATTTGAGGTAAGACCATATAATAGTCAAAGATGCTCATCTTAGTTCCAAGAGACTATCTAAATAGGGTTGCTTATATGTGTGCACACACACATTTTTTAGGGTATTACATCCAAACCATTGCATACAAGAGTAGAAACCAAATCAGTCACATTCCAAACTGTGTTCATGGTGAGAAGGAAAGTAGCTAGTTTAAACACTCTAAAGCCATTCCCCCTATACTCACTGAAAATCTACATAAAGGCCCACTATGCTCTCATTCTCTTCACCCCAAAGCAAGAGCTAATAAAATCCCTCTTGTTTTCACAAGCTTCTCTCTTAGCACCTCTTTTCAATTTTCGAGTGTTCTTGAGTGTGAACAACTTAGTCTTGAGTGTTCTTGAAGGTTCGAACGTGTTGAAGTGTTTAAGTGCTGCCAGATTTATGAATTTTGATCAATTGAGGTGGAAGTGATTTCTAAACTTCTACTTCATTTTCTTAAATTAATTAGTTAAATTCAGTTCATCGTGCATATTTTAATTTCGGTTTAGAATACATATCATGATCAATCATCATTAAACAATGCCTTGCTTAGGTTTAACACCCCAACCCCCACATTCCTTGAGTTTTGGACAACCACCATTATTTTGATGGTGGACTTAACTAATTGGTAGGTCGGGCCGGTGTTACTTTACAAGCGACACACACTTGACTTTCT
>JAJIYU010000882.1:0-43632 GCA_030144865.1 Tinospora cordifolia | reverse complement strand
TCTATACTATGAATAAACCAGACGCTTATTTAGAGAAGTTACCAAAGAGCTGAAGAAATGAAGGAGAATACATTATAGGTACATGCATCATTTCCCATGAATACTATCTATGTTATATGCAATACTTAAATATTATATACTTTTGGCAGATAAGCTTATATTTTAGTGAGCATACGGCAATAAATCATTTTAAATAAGACCACTCTTTTATAAATATGAATTACGAACATTGTGCTATCATTTTTTATCACAATTATATGAAAGTATATGAAAGTATATAAGTTCACATATGAAGGCCAATCTTGATAATGCAGTTGATTGAAAAAACTAAGTGGAATTGAAGTACAAAGTCTCCGTATGGTTAGAGCTTGGGTATGCCCATATTTGCTGGTCTTTGGTAGGAAAGTCAGCTTAAATACTTATATTATGTCCAAGTTTATAAGAATTAGTCTTGCCAATATATATATATATATATATATATATATATATATATATATATATTACTCATATATTTTTCCTTTTGAACTCTCAAATTTGTCAGTTTTACTCTAAGAACAAGTTCTGCTTACTTTTTTTTAATGGTTTTTCTTTCCCTCACAAGGTTGGCTTACATGTTTTGTTTCTTAATTTCTTAATTATTTATTTTTGAGTGCAATATTTAAAGCACAAGGCCTATGTTAACAAACTTTTCTTTAGCTAATTGGTTAAGTGACTACACACGGGGCAAATGCTTTAAAATCTCTCAATGTGACTTGAAAAAAAAAAAAAAAAAATCTAAAGCATGCTGGAGACGTTGCTCCTCTTAAAGAATGAACAAATAATTGCTGATATTGTATATTAAAATGGTAAAAATGACAAATTAGTTATAACTTGAAATCTAGTAAGATATACTGATAAATTAATTAGTACATGACTGTAATTGTAAATTAACTTCAACAATTTAATGTTAAATATTTAATAAACAAGAAAGAAAATCTGCACCCAAAAGAAAAGCTACCATAAGATCTTGGATCTAATTTTATTTAAAACAAAAGGTAATCATAATTTTTTTTTTAATAGAAAGAGCACCAGCCAAACATTGATTACTCCAACAGTTGCTGACTTGAACATTCAATAAAAGCAGTTTGTCAGGTGATGAGTTGAAAACAAGTTATATGTTATCAATCAAACTAGAACAAATTTAAAAAAAAAAATAGAAGAATTTTTTCAAGAGAAAAAAAAAATCAAGAACACTAGAGAAAAGAAAAATTTTTCAAGAGAGAATTGTTCTCTTTGTTGATAATTTCTATAAGACACAAGACTTTTTTGTATAAATTTTTAGAATGAAGAGTTATATCAATCATAATGATAATATTTAAATAATCTCATTAATTTAAATATCATGAGATTTAGCGGTTACAAAATACTAAATATTAAAAAAGTTACAAAGGCATTCAATATTTTAATATTATTATTTATAACACTCTCCTTTTGAATATCTTTTATATGATAATATATTTTATTAAAACCTTACTGGACAAAATCCAGTGAAAAAAAATATCTAAAAGGAAAAAGAGTACATATTGTTATGGAATCTTATAATATTGTTAGGATTGCTTCATTAAAAATCTTTCAAAGAAAACCCAATAAGACAAAACCTTAGCTAAGGGAAAAAGAATATAATGCACTAATCAATAACTTTTCTTTATTCTTTCTCTGTTGATGATATCATTTGACATCTCTAAGTTGACACATTCCAATGTTGTGAACAAACTTTTCAAATAATGTAGTGGGTAAAGACTTTGTAAACATATCTACGAAATTGTCACTTGAACAAATTTGTTGAACTTCATTATTACCATTCATTTGAAGATCATGTGGTAAGAAGAACTTTGTCAAAATATGTTTTATTATATCTCCTTTTATATATTGTCCTTTTGGTTGCGCAATACAAGCAACATCATCTTCATATAATATTCTTGCAGCATAATTCTTCGAAGATAAACCACAAGTCTTTTTAATATGTTGAGTCATTGATCTTAACCAAACACATTTTCGACTTGCTTCATGAATTGCTAATATTTTAGCACAATTTGATGATGCATCAACTAATGTTTGTTAGATAGACCTTTAAGATATAGCAGTACCACCATATGTGATTACGTAAGTTGTTTGAGATCTTGTTTTATGTGAATCAGATAAATATCTTACATCTGCATAACCAACTAATTGCTCTCGAAATTAATTTGAATAAAATAAACCCAGATTAATTGTGTCTTGGAGATATCTGAATACATGTTTAACTCCATTCTAATGTCTTCTTGTAGATGAAGAACTATACCTTGCTAATAAATTCACAAAAAATGTTATATCCGGTCTTGTATTGTTAGCAAGATACATTAATGCTCCAATGACACTAAGATATGGTACTTTAGGACTAAGTAGTTCTTCATCATCTTTTCAAGGCTGAAAATGATCTTTATTCACATCAAGTGAACGAACAACCATTTAAGTACTCAATGGATGAGCTTTATTTATGTAGAATCATTTCAAGATCTTTTCTGTATAAGTTAATTGATGACTATGAATTCTACTTGGTAAATGTTCAATCTGTAAGTTGAGACAAAACTTAGTTTTACCAAGATCTTTCATTTCAAATTGTTTCTTTAGATAATCTGCTACTTTTAAAAATTCTTCAAGATTCCCAATAATGTTCAAATCATTAACAGATACAACAATTATAACAAATGTGCATCCAGTTTTCTTGATGAAAACATATAGACAAGTTGGATCATTCTTATAACCTTCTTTAGACAAATACTCACTAAGATGGTTATACCACATTCGTCTAGATTATTTTAGTCTATACAAAGATCTTTGTAACTTGATTAAAGAAATTCTTTGAGAATTTGAGTTAGATGCCGCAGACATCTAAAATCCTTCTACGATTTTAATATAAATATCACTATTAGGAAATCCATATAACTAGACTGTTACTATTTCTATTAGACACATTTCAAGTTTTTCTTAGACTGTCTTGCTCATAAGATATCTAAATATAATTAAATCGACCACAGGAGAATATCTTTCTTCATACTCAATACATAGTCCTTATGTAAAACCTTGTGCAACAAGTCGCGCTTTATAGCTTATGACTTCATTATTCTCTTTCGCACAAAAACTCATTTATACCCTAGAAGGGTCACACCTTTAGGTCTTTGGACTATAGGTCCAAAAATGTTTCATTTTGCGAGTGAGTCTAACTCTACTTAGATTGCGTCTGTCCATTTTTGTCAGTCTTGTCTTTTATGACATTCTTCAATCGATTTAGGTTCAAGATCCTCGCGTTCATTCAAAACATCAAGCGCTTCTTTATATGCAAAGATATCGTTAAAAACCTTTTCTTTTCGATTCCATCTTATCCCTGTAGTAACATAACTAATTGATATTTCTTCATTATTTTCAAGTATATTCACCTTTTTTAGGGTTTCATTATTAATTACGTCACTTATCTCTTCAAGAGTATCTACCTCCTCCATTTAGTTATCGTTATCAGTTGCTCCTTTTCTTTTTCAAGGATTTTTATCTTTGAAACCAATTGGTCTACCACGCTTTAGGCACGTCTTAGATTCATTTTCAGCAAGTTTTCCTTTAGGGACTTCAATATGAGCTAGAACATTGACAACTAGTATGTGAGATTTATTCATTCTTTTAAGGTCAGTGAATGCAGCTGATAATCTATTTGCAATATTTTGCAAATGAATTATCTTTTGAACTTCATGTCCACATTGCTCTGTCCGAGGATCAAATTGGGGTAATGATGAAACATTTCAATCTATTTCTTTTTCCAACTATTTGTTTTCTTCCCCTAATGTTGAAAATAATATCTCATCAAAATGACGGTTAACAAACCGTGCTGTAAAAATATCTTCAGTCACTAAATCAAGATATTTAATTATCAATGGAAAATTATAGCCAACATACATACCTAACCTCTTTTAAGGATCCATCTTAGTGTGTTGTGGTGGAGTAATTGGAGCAATACTGCACATCCAAAAATTCTTAGATGAAAAATATTTGGCTCCTGACCATAAGCCAATGGCAAAGAGAAGAATTTATGATAATTTAATGGCATGATTTGTATAAGAGTTGGTTCATGTAAAATAGTCCCCATACAAAAAAAAAGAGTTTTGCTCTCATAATCAATAGTTTAGTTATTAATTGGAGGCGCTTATTAAATAATTATACTAAACCCTTTTGTGTATGAACATAACCAACAAGATCTTCAACAATTATCCCAACTGACGTGTAATAATCACTCAAAGCTTGAAATCCAAACTTACTAGCATTATCAAGACACATTTTCTTGATTGGATAGTCTAAAAATTGAGTTTGTAACTGTATTATTTGAGTAAGCAATCTCGTAATCGCCATGTTCCGAGTTGATAACAAAGACATGTGTGACCATCCTATAGATGCATCAATTAAAACCATAAAATATCTAAATAGTCCACATGGTGGGTGAATGAGCCCACATATATCACCTCGTATATGTTCTAGACATGCAAGAGACTCAATTCCAACCTTAATTGGTAATGGTCTAATAATAAGCTTTCCTTGAGAGCATTTAGAGCATAAGAATTCACTATAATTAAAAATCTTCTAATTCTTAAATAAATGTCCATATGAGTTCTCAATGATTCTTCATATCATTATAGAACTGGGATGTCTTAGCTAGTCATGCCAAATATTAAAAATATTTACATCAGTAATATTTGTGTACTATAAACCAAAAAAAAATGTGGTAATTTTTCTAAGACATATTTCTTATTCGATACCACACTTATAATATGAAGGTATTCAGTATTTCTTTCATTAATTGTCTCGATATGATATCCATTTTTTCTAATATTTTTGAAACTTAACAAGTTTTTTTTTTAGATTTAGTAGAAAGTAGTGTATCATTTATAATAATCTTTGTCCTTTAGGTAACAATAAATTAACTCTACCAGAACCTTTAATAAGTTTTGCACTGCCAAATACTATGTTAACATTAACTTCTTGCATAAGCAAATCAGAAAAATATGTTTTATTTGTAAATATGATGTGTGTCGTAACACTGTCTACAATACAAATATCTTTATATTCAATCTTGATTCCAGCTAAATTTTGATCATGAATATATATATATATATATATATGCGAGAAAAATATACTAAATTAAACACACAAAAGGAACACACATTGAAAACAAACATACAAAAAGTGATATACATAATCAAACGAAAATAAAAGCTTAAAACCCATCTTTGTTTAGTCATATCTTCCTTCTGAGTTTTCAAAAAAATCTGCTACATCTAAATATGTCATGTCAAGAGGACTGTGGTCAATGTCATAATTTTAAGAAATAAAACTTGTCTCCAAATTTTTTCTTTTCTTTTAAAGATGTTTGATAAAGATCAACAAGATGTTTTGACGTACGACAAGTGAGTCGCCAATGTCCTTTCATACCACATCTGTAACATACATTTTCAGAATTCTTTGAAACTCTTTTTGTTTTTTCTTCTTTCTTCTCATTATTTTTTCACTACTAACGATTGATATTATTTTCTATGATGAGAAGAGTTTCCATAACCACCACGATACGTATGTCGACCTCGACCACGTCTACGACCATAACTTCTTCCATGTCCAGTACTATTTGATGCTACTGCATTCGCTTCAAGGAATAAAATAAAACTAGTTAGACGAGCTTCATGATTTTTCATTAACAACTCATTATTTTGTTCAACCACAAGAAGATAGGAAATCAACTTTAAATATTTTTTAAATCCTTTCTCTTAATACTACTGCTGCAAGAGCACATTCAGGGCATGATTGAAAGCTAATTCTAAATATCGCAGAGTTGTACTCACTCATGCTTTTAAAGTCTTCTAACTGAAGATGCATCCAGTTACAACGAGCCTTTAGAAGATTTATTGTCTTTTGGTGGTTATATCTTTCTTTTAAACATTTTTGCAATTCAAGTAGATTTTTTATTGTAAGGTATTCAATTTTCAATCCCTCATGAAGATGGTAATGAAAAAAAATCATTGCCTTGAAAAAACTTTGCAAGGATTCATTATTTCTCTTTTTGATGGTGTCTAAACCCTTTACATTAAGATGAATTTTAGCATCCAAAATCTATGATAAATAATTTTTGGCCGAAATATTAAGTGCCACAATTTTTAACGTCATAAGATTTGACATGTTGATTCATAAGATATATAAAATATATTAGAATGTGACTATTTAACAAATTTTTAAATAAATTTTTAATCTATTTTAATGAAATAGATAAGTAATATATATGTTAGTTAATAATAAATAATACTAATTACATATATGTTCACATCTTGATATTTAATCAAAATGTATTATTTGTATGAATTAGTAGGACAACCTCTAAGAAAAGGTAGTGAAATAGAGTCTACTTAGAGTAACTGACCTCCTATAATAAAATAATCTATCTTCCCTTTAATGTTTAGCTTTATTAGAAATAAGACTTACCTACTATCAACCCAAACTTATAGTACTATTTATAAAAATTAAGAATAGAATATAATCAATCGATAAAATATTAAATAAATTTATTTATTTGACTTTGATTTCTGATGTAGAAGATTCTATTAGATATAACTACAAAGCATATTTTTCTAGTCAATGACATCATATATAATTAATAATAAGTAATATTATATATAAATAATCATACATATGCAAACAAAATGTACTATTCAAATATTTAATTACATAAATTAAAGTATACCTTCAAGTTTTTTCCTTCTAATTCTTGTATCTTCGAAGTTGATCTTGAAGAGCAAGATCATGTTGATAACATGTTATGAATCAAACTAAGACAAATTAAAAAATACAAGAATTTCTTCAAGAGAAGAAAAAGAAAAATCCAAAACACTAAATAGAAGAAAATTTTTCAAGAGAGAATTGTTCTCTTTCTTGATGATTTCTATAAAATACAAGACTCGTTTATATAGACTTTTAGAATAAGGGGTTACGTCAATCATAATGATAACATTTAAATAATCTCATTAATTTGGATACTATGAGATTTAGATGTTACAGAATACTAAATATTAAAGGGGTTACAAAGACATTCAATATTTCAATATTATTATTTATAACATTATAGTTAGTTTTAGGCCAAACTATTCATTGTTGTACACGTGCAATTATATAGTCGCAATCTGCAAAATAGTCCCACGACAAAGAAACTAGTAGAGAAAGATAATATGAACCACCATTCCATTAAAGGGTAGGAAAATATGAAACCATAAGTTTAACTGAAATATTATTCTAGTTCAAGGCAGATATAACGTATTTTATGGACATCTTAAATTACTGTTTTCATATTTTAAAATATTTTGATTTACTAAACTTACTATTTGGACAATTTACAATTTTTGATTTCCAATAAATTCATTACTTTGTCTTTTCTAAGTTTTGAGATTTCTATTAAATTAGAAGACTTAAATTTTTATTGAATTAGAAAATTAGAGTGTTAATTAGAAGAACAAAGGCATAACATTAATTCATCTAAGTCTTTGTGTATATCTTTTAAAAACAAGATGAACATTACCATTTTTCAGCGTAATTATTATTAGAGGTTTTTAGGGACATGGAAGGCTAGTGTGTTTTTTTTTTTTTCTTGTAACTTTTACGTTTTAAGTGCCAATATATGTGTAAATAATACTGATTAAAATTAGAGGACGCTGAAATCCATCAATATAACCAAACAAAAATAAAATAAAAGACACCAAGCATAATGGTGAGAATTCAAGGAGCCTATAAATTATGTTAATTTACATGTAAACCTTTTAAGCTGGCCAGTACTTTCATCCTGAATTTTAATAAAATGTCATAATGCACCGTAATATATAGCTTTTAATTTTCATGAATGATTTTATAATCTATTCATATTTGAGCTCAGGCCTAAACAGATCTGGTCCTGATTTTTGTGTTTTTTTCCCCTGATTGTGTACTTTTATGATATTAAATGCAATGATTATTACGTTAAAAAATTATTATACAATGTTGACCTTAATTTTATAAACAAAAAGCTGTAAGGGTAACTATCAAAGTACACATGGCATTCCCATTTGAATTTCTAATATTCAAAAGTAGTTTTAGGAGTTTGGTTGATCGCGACTCCATATATATATATATATATATATATACCTAGCATGTACACGTAGCATTCCCTTTGAGTTTTTAATCAGAAGTTTAAATATTATTTATGCAATTGGCCGTAGTTTTCATAATTATTCTGATGAAGCTTGGATAAAGAAATGAATCGTATTCTATATAGATAGCTTACGCCACAGGATTTTGGCAATCAAGTTCTTTACATCGATACAGAACCGTATGTATTAATTTACTCTATGATTGTATTATACATTTATTATAACATACCATCAGTTATATTATATTGAAGTCTTATTGAATCATGCATTAAACTATTATACAAAATAAATCAAAGTTGTTGGAGTGATGTAATTTACATTGCATACATGCTATGCAAATAAAATAAAATAAAATAAAAAGAAGAAGAAATCTTGTCAGGTCAAGTTGACATCATCGATTAATTATATACTTATACAAACGAAACCGTCTGAAATCGATATCTCTTTAAGGCATGCTGTGTTCTGAACTATAGAAAAGCGTGAACATTAATTATCTGAAGTAATAAACATGTTATGTCCAGCTTCCTTGCAGACTTAAAAAATCGATCTATATATGATTCTCCATGATCAGCAATAATTATAGCTATTGTTATAAAAATATATGTGTTACTGTTGTAGATCAATTAGTGCATATGCTAGGCACATTCCCTCCACGCTTGTAAATAAGAGGTTCACCATCCTACTTTATATATATATACATCCTATTGTGATTATATATAATTACGCCACACCTAATTGTGATTGTGACATAGTTATTTGTAATCACAATAGGGTGTATATATGTAGGGATCGTGATGTAATTATATGCAGCCTGCACATGATGTGTAAAGTTACCGTTGTATGCATACAAATAGCGCACACTCCATATATATTGTAAAAGCTATGAAATAGAGTAGTTGTTATATGTAGGATATGTAACAACCCACATTTTTTAGATATCAAATTGATGGATTTAATGCATATATTTTCATGTATTTTTTTTTAATTTTTAATGAAAATACATATTTTTTTTAATTTTATCTAATTTTTAATTATTAATTTAAAAAAATTAGATTAATTAAAAAATATAATTTTTAGGAAGGGAATACATTAATTATTGAGGAAATGTGTTTTTTGGGAGAAGATATGATTTTTGAAGTAATTATTTAATTTTTTTGGAAGGAATAATAAATTTTTTTGATAATTATTTGTCGGGACCCCTTCCCTATGCTGAAGGATGGCCTGATCGGCACAATGACTCAACGAACTCACTCATTGAGTCGGGTTGGCCCAATCACTATTAAGCACTTACATTTTAATTTTTACGACAAATAACATCAGAGTATTTTAAACATTCATACTGTAAGGTACGAAAGCAATTAAATATTACATATTACCATGTCCCAAAAGTACAGTTTAACCATTAAAGCATTACAGACATACAAAATGTGACCGACCTCAGATAGAAATAAAAGAAATAGAGGACCACTCTCGGACTAGGCTATTACTATACCTTTCCCACTATCGGTTGCTGAGGAACCTGAACTATTAGTAAAATAGTGAGCCTAAAAGTCAACGTGGCTCAGTGAGTAGTAAAATTAGTATATTAGCTAACCGACATCTAAAAATAGTACATGTATATATGAATAGTAATGGTGAAACAATTCCTCAAGAATCATGGTATGTTATAAAAGCGGTTATAAACAGTGCAACAGTTGAAGAAAAACAGTTTAAATACATGCAGTTCAAAATTACATCAAGACTAGGGTTCAAAATCATCAAGTACAACCCTATGGTCATCGCTCGAGGGGGCCAAGAGTCAGGCGTATCGGCCACTCAAGCTGGTCAAGGGTTAGGCGCCTTCATCGAACATCCTAACCCCATGCTCAATCCTCAAGTTTCATGCTCGAGTGGTTCTGAGGTTAGGCACACTGATCATATGCCCTAACCCCGATGCTCAGACCTTGAGCCTAAACCAATCACATCGTATACCCTGACTTTGCACTCGGACCTCGAGCCTATAGTCTCCCTATTAGTATACAACTACATATATTTCAAATCAATATTGTAGCTCAATACGAGAAACCATTCAATCGATGACAATCTCAATCATTTTTCATGCAAGGAATATAGTTAAGATAACAATTGAAGTAAACTACTCACCTGGGGTCCCGCACACCAATCCCCCAATCTACACTCAAATTTGTGTTATTTTAGACCCAATTTCAGTTTCTCATGAAACATTGCTTAATTTCGGTCCTACTATCCCTAATCGGTCTTAATCAATTCGAATTTGAATCGGTCAAACTTGGTCAAAATCAAGTCAATTGGGTCAAAATTTTTAATTTTTAACACTTAGTCAATTCTAAGCTCTTTTTAGTTCAATTTGCGCAATAAATTTGTCAATTTTTTTTATGGTCAATCCAACCGTTGGATTTATGAAAAACTTTCTAGAGTTGATTCAGACCCTCCAAATATTCACTAAAATTTTATGTTTCTATTTTTAGATTTCATTGGATACGTTTTCCAACTAAAATATTAGGAGCCCCCATTTTTAGATTTTTCTTCCTATTTATAGAGTGAAGTTTCTGAATTTCCTGTGATCAATTTGACTGTTGGATTTGTGTGAAAATAGGTTTTTGAGTGGAATCATATAGATGCTCATATTTTGTTATCTTTGTTCTACCTGCACAATAGGACTCACAATTTTCCTGCTGTCAATCTGTATATCGGATTTGCACAATATTTTCCAGTTACGATCTACACTTCCTAAGGTGTCTCCAGAATTTTATTTCATGAATTTTGGACCTCTTTTAGTATGTTTTTTAATGGTAATATCAGGAACTTTTGGTTTCCCAGATTATATATGATAGATAGTCAAAAGGCCACTTATTTGACCCCCCTAAACTTATCAATTTGAGACCAAATTTTTCACAATATTCCTAATTGTTTCATAAAAGTATTTTCCAAATTTCAAGTAAATCGGATATGTCTAAATATTTTTAAAAATTCATAACAGCAAGCATGAAATCATGGTATCATGACAGATTTTCCAAAAATTTTCTAAGTACCAATTCATGCATATTAAGTAGCTTATTTCATCACCATTTTTGACATCCTTACAGTGTTTATTTATCATTCTTCATAAAATAGAAAATGAAGTAGACATAACAAGCTTTAAAACAAGCTATGGTACCTCAAGATTGGAGTTAGGATGACCCACGAAATTGCCTCGAAAACTTAGCCAAAACACACTTTGTCTGATTTTTTTGGGTTTAATTGTGCCAAACAGCGAGTTTCTCGGCTGTTTTTGCTTCAAATGGTCTATGCTCTCTATCAAATGCCTACACCTTCTTGAAGAGGGTACTGAGAGCTTTTTGAAGACTCTAAGATCACTCAAAATAGAGCTCGGATGAGGAAGATATGAGGGATAGAAGATGACTTGCTCAAACTAGAATTTTTTTTTTTTTTGCAACAATGGTGTATGTGGGTGGTTTGAAGGGGATTTTGTAGCCCTTGTAGCAGCTCGTGGTCCTCTTTTTTTTGCTCGTCTCAGTGTCTAATATACTGAGAATACAATAGATAGTTGGTGGTTACATCAGTGGCCAAAACAAGGGCAAAAACCATGGAAAAAATGGTAGTTTTCTGCCATTTCTGCTGTTGCTTGGCTGAAAAAAAAAAAAAAAAAGAGGAAGAAGGAAGGAGAAGATAAAGAAGAGAGGGAGAGGGGAGAAGAAGAGGCAGGCTGTGAGCCCAGCCAGGCCCACATGGGCCTGGGCAGTCCAGGCCCACGCACTTGGGTTGCCCAAGCGGCCCATTTGTTTGTTTTTTTCTTTTTTTTACCAATTCCATTTCTTTTTTTTTGTATATAGACATATATATATCGAAATTTTTCATTTTTTTTTAAATTATTGTTTCATCATTTCTCATCAAAAACTTCAAATATACTCCAATTTTCATTATTTATCAATTATTTTTTTCAAAAATTCAATAATCACCCAAAAATTACATTTTTCATTCGAAAATTCCATTAATCATTCTAAAAATTCTACAATTATTCTAAAAATTCAACAATTAATCCCAAAAATTATTTTTCTCAAGAAATTACATTTTTCTTATGATTTCATGTATTTTCTCCTCAAAATTATATTTTTTCCATTTTTCTAATTTTTCTAATAAATAATTCAAAATTTAGAAAAATTTAGAAAAATTCATATATTTTCACTAAAATTCTAGAAATTTCATACATTAGACCCAATAATTTTTGGATATCAAATCATGGGTGGTCACATTATTAGACTTTTTAAGAAAAAAATGTTATATTTGGGATTGAATGTATATAATTTAATAATAATAATAATAATAACAATAACAACAACAACAACAACAACAACAACAACAACAACAACAATAATAATAATAATAATAATAATAATAATAATAATAAAGGAAAATAAATAAATAATATGTGTGTATATATGTATACAAAGGAAAGACAAAAAAAAAAAAAAAATTGGGCCGTCAAAGCGCATGGGTCTGGACTACCCAGGCCCATGTGGGCCAGGCTGGGTGTATAGGCTGGCCGATGCACCCAACCTTCTTCTTCCTTTCCCTCTCCTTTTTTCTTTCTTCCCATATTTTCCAACATAAAAAACCAACAAAAACCAAATTTGTGTCATTGGTTTTGGCTAGTGGTTTGACCTCTGATACAGCTGCCAACCGGCCCCCGCGACTCCAGCCGGCGAGGTAGCTTACCAGGCGACCCCCAAGGTCACGTGGGTGGCCACATGGTAGCGTTCGAGTTATGCAAAGACTTCCAAATCACACAAAAGCAATTTTTCTATAGAAATTATGTTGCAACACCCTAACTTCAGGATCTCATAACTCCTTCTGCCCAACTCAGGTTTGCATGATTTTATTGCTATTGGAAAGTTCTTAGTACCCCCTTTAAGGTTGTGCAAATTATTGGTTGATACTAACTAGTTGAGACAAAAATGACCATGAAGGGGAGCTGTTTGACATAGTTGGAAACCAGAAGCCGAGAACCTGTGTACCGGGTCTTAGAAGGATGTTTACACAACCATTTTGAGGTTGTTTTTAAAAGCACCTTACGCCATCTTTGTAATGTATATTTCAAGTTTCATCTATCGAAAAATGGAATCTAAGCTCTCAAATGTGTTTTACAAGTTGCCGAAGTGGGTTGCTTACTAACTGTGACAGCAAAACGTGTTTTTGGAGCAACTTTGAGACAACGGTTGAATCTGTTAGGAATGTTCGATCAGGCCAGAATTTGATGTGATTAAACCTCACACTTGAGGCTACAAGAAGATACAAATCCATGTCATAAGCCTCTGTACTCATGATTTTAAATGTGTGCAAAGTTGCCTCGTTACATACAGATTCTAGTACTTAGAAAACTTTAGAGTTTGTAAATGCATACTAAGTGTTTGAGAGTGTGTTTGAGTGAGATTTTAGACACTCTTGCTTACTAATTTGAATAGTTCTTAATGGGGGATGTTCTATGATCTTAATGCTTATAATAGATGCAAGAAATGACCTTTAGATTAGAAGTTTAATGGGAAAAGTAGACACTTGAAAAATAATGGAAAACATGAACTCAGAATTTTTCTTTGACTCGGCTGAGAATTCGGGGGATCGGTTCAATGACCAAATCTCAGTAATTTGAGTTGAAATTTGGTGGAGTCATTACTGGTTATGTCAAAAACATGTGTACCAAATTTCATCCCAATCTAAGTTAGGTAAGTAGGTCAAATTACGCGACCAGTGATTGTCTGTCACATGGAAATTGAAAATTTTCAGTTGCTGATATTCCACTTGAAAACCTTACAAATGGAGCCCAAAAATTGCAATAAAAAATTCTAGTCAATATTTAGGGGGTGTAGATGAGATTCGAAGCATGAATTGATCATAAAAAATGGGCAAATTAATCTGCTGCCCACATAGAACAAAAAGCTTGAAATTTGGGTAAATGTTAAAAATAAAAAAAAAAATTGACTAAATTGACCCAATTTTGACCTAATTTGACCCAAATTGACCAATTTTGACTAAGGTGTTCAAGTTTAACAAAATTTGACCAAGTCAAATTTGGGTTGACTAAGACCGATTAGAGACAGTTGAACTAGAATTGAGTCATATTTTATAAAAGAACTAAAATTGAGTTTAAATGACGTAGATCTGAGTGTATATTGAGAGACTGGGCCGAGTGTCAATAGGATATTGGTGCGCGGGACCCGAGGTGAGTACTTTAATTTAAGTGTTGCTTTGACTTGAATCCCTTACATAAAATGTGTGTGAAATAACATTAGTTAATTTGAGTTACATCAATTGGTTTGAAGTATACATAGATGTCCACTGATATTGAGACTATAAACTCGAGGTCCGAGCACGGGGTCAGGGTACACGATGTGATTGGATTTAGACTCGAGGTCTGAACGTCGGGGTTAGGGCATATGATCAGTGTGCCTAATTTTAGACCCGCTAGAGTAACGACACTTGAGTACCGAGTGTGGGGTTAGGGTATTCGATGAATATGACTATTTCATGACCCGTGTGAGTAGCCGGTACTCCCAACTCATGACTCGCTCGAACGATGACCATAGAGTTGAATTTGATGATTTGAAACTTTAGCCTAACTGTAGTTTTCAACTACTATGTATTCAAACTATTCTTTTTTAACTGTTACATTGTTTTTAAATGTTTTACTACAGGTTTTGTTATAAAGCATTGTCTTATCATTATTGTTCATGTGTACATGCATTGTTTTTAGAATGTCAGTTATTGATAATATGCTAGTTTTACTACTCAATGAGCCACATTACAAATTCGGTTCACTACTCTACTAACATTTTAGGTTCTTCAACGGCTAACGAAGGAAAAGGCGTGATAATAGCCTAGTTCCCTTGGTTGTCCTTTACTTTTTGGTTCTATTTAGAGGTGGGTCTCTTATATGTCTATATCTAATAGTCAACTGTATTTTGGAACCAGACAATATGTAATATGTAGGAGCAAACTTTCATAGTATTTGCTTATAGACTTAATTAAAATGCTATGTTTACTTTCGTACTTTACACAATAGATATTTAAATTACTCTGATGTAGCTTGTTGTTGTAGTTGGAAAGGCTTAACAGTGACTAGGCGAACTTGACTTGATGAGTGGGTTCGTTAAGTCATCGAGCCAGTCGAGACGCCCTTTGACCCAGGAAAGGGATCCTAACAGGATATGTTTTATTTTATTTTATTTTTGGTTTTTTGCACCAATAATTTCAATCTCTTAAAGGGGCTGGAAAGGGGAAGGGCTGAGTACAAAGTTTTAGGTACATTTGTTGTATATGTGTATTGGATGACCCTTTTTAATTGAAATAAACAGTGAAATTAAATTTAGCTGTAGCTTATTTCAAATCCATAGCCAAATGAATTTCCCCAATAAATACCCAAACTTGCAATAATCACTGAACAAAAATATATATATATATGGTTTACAACTAGAGAAGGGATATATCTAATTAATTGTTTTAATCGGCTTGTGGGGGAGGGGAACTATATAAATTATTCTTTTATATTTTCAGTCATTTAAATATAGTTCCTTAAAAAAGTTATTTAAATATAGTAGGTAGTTAATTATTTATTTTAAAAGTTTTCTAGTTATTTTGTTTAAGTGGAATTTTAGTTATTTTAATAAAATTTTTGTAGGTTTATGTTAGTAGAATTCTGCAAGCTTCTAATTTATTGTGGGACACAAATGAATTATTTTACATTTCAATAGATAATAAGTTTATAATAAGAATTGATTGGTTGATCATTTGGAATAAATACTATATATTGATTATCTCTCTCTCTCTCTCTCTCTCTCTCTCTCTCTCTCTCTCTCTCTCTCTCTCTCGCCCTGCATCAGATAGTCTCATATACATGCTAATAGAGTTGAAGTACTTATTCACTCTTAATATGTAGTATATGTTATCCATCTATCTTTACAATATAAATTGTAACTTTATTTTCTTTGCCTCTTAGAATTAAGTATGATTTTTAAAATACTTTTATTCTTTTTTTATTAAATTAAAGAAAACTAGTTTGATCAAGTAAATGCTGGCCCATTTTAAATGATGGCTGTGAGAAACATGTGTTCAAAAAAAAAAAAGCTAGAATACAACTTAAAAAGCAAATTTAAAAAAAAAAAAAAAAAGATAACGCTATCAACGTCGAAAACAATGCATTTTTTTAATTTTGAGAATCAGTATTCAAATTTAATTAATCTAATTAAACTCAATTTTTGTATTTTTAGAATTTAATTAGATTAGATATTCTCGTTCTAAGCAAACACAACTTTATATATTGATGAAAAATATCTAATATGTTAATTTTCAGGAACACTAGTTCAACATGGTTTTATTCTATTTACTTGCAAGTAATATTGTATTTGGTATCACTGCAATATTATATTAGTAATTTTAGATATATATGCAAGGTGATGTATTTTTTTCCCCAAAAGATAATTGTTTCAATCAACTCGTCAAAAGAGTTCGATCAAAGATGTTAAAAAGAAACAAAATGGGAATAAGCAAATCCAACAGGAGAGCTCAAAATAAATATTCATCATGTCAAGTCAAAACTTTATCTTGTTAATTTTGTCCTATATTGTAATTGTTGGTGCTAAGAGAAGTAAATTAAGGCATTTTATGACTTAGGGTTATTTTGTGTTAGCAAAAGTTGGTGTATTGAATACATAGTTGTCAAGTTTATCATCTTTATGGAGTTGAATGGATTTGTTGTACCGCGGTTACTAAAGAGTCATTCAAGGTTATCCCTCCAAGTAAGAGATGTAAGCCACCTGACTAATTAGACCCAACCAAACAAAACTCGCCACTTCAGGTTGGGTTGGATTGAATTTAACTCACAAAAAATAAAAATAAAAATAAAAAAGGGTCAGGTCAGACAAATGCTAACCTAACCAGATGGGTCAAGGTGCAAGTTGGCCTCAAAAAAGCGAGGTCCAATTTTGACCTAACCTGTTTGGCCCAATACCCATCCCACCCCTGCATAGGTGCATTGCAAACCATAGCCCTTCTTTATTTTTATTTCTATTTTTCCCTTCTAGCAAACTGTGATCTTTATTCTTTAATGTTTTTCTCACTTCTCAATCTCTAAGTCATCGCTATCTTCACTCTTCGATCTGTGACCGTGATACGACTGCTCTTCTTTTTGTTCTTGTTCTTGTTTTTATTTCTTCTTTCTTCTTCATCTCTGTCTTCTTTTGCTTCTTCTTCTTATTATCTGTAGTCTTCTTCTTCTCCTTCCTTTTTCTTCTTCATGTTTGTCTTCTTTTGCCTTTAGTCTTCTTCTTCTTTTATTTAAAATATCTAAATGATGGTTCAATTAAAAAATAAAAAATGGTAGTGCAAGTAATTTTTTTGAGTTAAATTTACTATAAATAAATTGTTTGTGTTACTTTTACTGTAACACAAATGAGTTACTTTTTTTCATTAAGTTAATTAACTTATATATATATAAACATATTTTAAATTTGTACTTTTCATTAAAAAATATTGGGCCCAACTCGATCAACACGACCCAACTTTTAACTGTTTAGGTTGGACCTCATAACCCTAGAGGTTGAGTGGCACACACACAACTTGATCATTTTGTGTCAAGTGGGTCGGGAAGTTAATACCCGACCCAATCCGACCCACTTACACCCCTAACTTCAAGTCACAACAAAGTGAGTATGAAACTATACCACTCAAAAACTTTGTTGCAAATATCTTGTAATTACTCAAATGTTGTGGGAGATGATATTAGTTACTAATTGGTTGCTGTGTGTTGCAACATAATGTACAACTCTGCATGATATATTTTTTAAAATTTTTTTGGTGACAGTTTGAAAACGGTTATATAATTATTCCTATTTAACTAAAGTATACATTTCTGAGGATTCTTTCCTTCTTTCCTTGATGAAAAACTTAAGGAAGTTTGTTCTTTTTTCTCTCTCTCTCTCTCTCTCTCTCTCTCTCTCTTTTTTTTTTAAATTTATTCTACATAGGTAATCTTTGTCGATGTGTTCAAGATTGGAAAGAGTTTAATCATGATAGATATTGTGGGATCTTGTGTGGTGTTTTGCTAAGTTGTAGACTATGAATATCAATTTGAAGATTAAGTACTGTATCAATCCTTCATAATTGCAATAGCTTGATGGGTAGTCAAGATTTTACATCTTGACGCCATCCAACGAACTGTCACACCCCAATTTTTTGGGACTGATCACAAGTACTAAAATGGATATTTATCAATTCTAGACACAACCGTTACAATCCAACTGAAATAGGTGTCCACATAATTGCCTTAGTTTCATGAACCACGTTATATTAATATTACACCAACGCTTAAATTATGACATTCTTCATCGTGCGAACTATACTAGAATATCTTTCTTTTTTAATAAACAATCAATTAGGAAGAAGTTCGCAAAAGTGAAATAAACAAGTAACTCACAATATCATTATTAACTAGTAAATAAAATGAGGAACATGTTCACACTCTACTTAACATAGCTAACCGTTATCTTCAAAAATTAACATATCCTGTTGCACAATTAAATAACGTTGTGTCAATTGACAATTATTAACATATTTCAAATTAAATACTAATACAAAACTCCTATCAGAACCACTATGTACTTGAATCAACACCACTAAGATATGACTATACTGCTAACAAAACTAGCGACCCTTATCATTTAAATTGCTTTATTTGTACCTAAAAAAACAAGGGTGAGCTGATGCCTAATGGATTATATTTGACAATTTTTTAAATTATTATCTATAATTAGTAACCATATCAAGTCTAGTAACAAAATAAACAAGAGTGATGTATGATGTTACAAGCTTTACATTATTTTGATTCTAATCATCTATTCAGGTTATGAGCCACCTAAGATAGAATCACCTTTTCCTGAAAGCTCTTATAGAACCGAGTTAAAACATAACTTCTAACTCAGACTTTTTGTATATTTTTAGGCTAGACTAAGACAATTTTCAATATTGGAAAAAATTAGAGGTGTTGATAATTTATGTCATGTAGTCCTAAACGAGTTATATAAAAAATGTTAATTAGACATATATTACAAACTTAAAGTCGACTCATTTATTAATTATGTTATGATATGCAAACTCAAACCTGATACACCAAATGAAGGAATAACTCAAATGTGATATATTTAACATGTTATTTAAACAAGTCATATTTTAGTCAAGTTTATCATAACACGTTTAAACTATTTAACTAGTTTCAATCAATTTTAAAAATTAATTTTCTCAAAATACTAATAAAATTGAAGTGCAATACATAAATAATTTATTAAAAATACATCAAACTAAAAACCATTTCTCAAAAAATAATTACAGAAATAAATTGTGTCATAGATCTATTAATTAATGCGTCATTGTAAAACTAATTTATTTGTAACATGTTTCTTATCTTGTTTTTTAATC
The DNA here is from genome assembly GCA_030144865.1 of Tinospora cordifolia. Classification (NCBI taxonomy): domain Eukaryota; kingdom Viridiplantae; phylum Streptophyta; class Magnoliopsida; order Ranunculales; family Menispermaceae; genus Tinospora; species Tinospora cordifolia. The sequence goes on along the minus strand of JAJIYU010000882.1, from coordinate 23,932 downwards.
GCATTAAACGTATCATTTTTTGAGTTGAACATAATAATTTACTTGTGACCTGAAATTTAGTTGTATTTAATCGAGTTTAACTTATTTTAATTCAGAAACGTTTATGATAAACTTAAATTCATTAATTTCTTGTTGTGTTTAGATCAATTTATCATGTCATCATATGAATTGCCACCCCTAAAGCAAATAAGTAAATACCACATGCCAACACAAAACACCATTATGTTGTATAATACTTATGAGAACATACTTTAGAATTCTACTTAAAGTACGAGATATATGTTTCTTAACATTAAATATAGGTAGTTCTTAGTGTGTGTTTCTGTTCAGCTTTTTTAAAAAACCATGGTTCTCAAGCTTAAAAAAAAAAATTTTTTAAGTTAAAAAAAAAAAAAAACTTCTCTTGTTACTATTTTTTGCATGGTGATCTACGCAAGATCAAATTTTGGTTTCTTTGTTGTCTTCCTCCAATTCTCTTAAGCATATATGTCAATTACAAGAGAACCCATGTAATGTATTTTCTGGAAAAGGAAATAAAACGTCATAATCAACATTGATTAAGATGATTAGCTTCATGAAAATTAGATTCTTTATTTAACTCCAGTTAAAATATTGTTTAGTAATTAATTCCATCAAATAGCACATCATTCCTCTTAATTTCTATCTCAGTATATGTATTTGCTCCCTAATCCTGCACCGCACCCATATCCACACAACCAACTGTCACGTATCAATTTCATCAATGGGCACTTAGACATGACAATAAGTTTGTGCTAAGATCATTTAAATTGTATCACTGCTAGAGTTGCACGTAAAAGAGGAGTCCAATAAATAAAACAATAAATAGGGAAAAGCTAGAATCTTATCGATAAAAACGTGGAAAATACAACTCTTTATTCTGGTACACCCACACGTGAAGGCATACGATATGAAAGTTTAAGCTGATGTGGTCAAGAAAACATCTTCTTCTTCTTCTGGCTGAAGGTAATCAACATGGAAACTCTTAGGTTGTGTTTGGCTGGTAAGAAAATTTTAGTTTTCTTAAAAAAATCTTATTTTCTTATGTTTGGTTGACAAAAATGACAAGAAAAAATTTTGAAATATTTTCTCAATCCAATTTTTCTCACCAAAATTTTCTCAATTTAAAAGGGTGAGAAAATAAAATTTTCACATGAGAATAATTTTTATGCATCAATTTAAAAAATAATTACCTATAATTAATTTTTAGTAAATTTTCTTATGTTCAACCAAACAATTACAAGAAAATTTTCTCAATAATATTTTTTCGAGAAATTTTTTTTAAGAAAATAATATTTTTTCAAAAAGATTTTTCTTAGTAACCAAACACACTCTTAATGATCCCTTCATGATATTTTTTGCTCCTGTTATGATATTTTTGACGATATCCCTAGCTGGAAGAATTCATTTATTAACTCAACTCCTTCCTTTGCGTACACATGACCATGTTCTCCACTTCTCTTGCAGTTGTTTGATTGGACGCTTGTCCCGCATAAGGTATTCTAGAAATATTTTAGAATTCTTCATGATTAAGAATCAAAATATTTCTCTTAGGAAACTAAAAATCTAAAATCTGGAAATGTTATTAATCTTCTAAAACAGTTAAAAGAAATATGAATATTGCTGATTTTAGTTTTTTGAAAGTATACATATCTTAAATTTGTTGAACATAATTTTAAGTCTTAGATTATTCTGGAAATCATATCTCCCATATATAATATCTAATGAGATAAAAAACTAAAATATTGTCTTTATAATCTAAATATTCTATTTTACTACCATTAGGATATCATTTTCTGTTTGAAAACTAATATGTTGCATATTCTTTTTGAAAAAATAGTATCTTTTTAAAAATGCAATTTTTGATATGTTTAGAATGTTAATATCCTTCTTTTAGAAAGTTCCGAATCAAATATTAGCTTTGCATTCAAATCTTCTGTGCTCAAACTTTTCCTAGAATATTGGATATATATTCTCAGTTTGGAATCTTGCATTTTAGGTTGAAAACTGAAATACAATATCTTGTAGTTATCTTTGGGAAATTGGATGATAGAATAAGATCCTGCGTATTAGTTTGGAAACAAAATTTTGCATTGTGTAGTCTTTGGAAACTGGATACAAATTTTGGAAACTTGCACATTAAAGCTGAAACTCTGCATCTTGAAAATTCTAGAAATCAAATGCTGTGATGAAAATTTGCATAATGTTAGGAATGATTTGATTCTATAAAATAATTTTACAGAATATTTTCAAAAACATTTCTGGGGTTATTTTTAATGTGAATCTCTCGTCAAAATAGAATATGTCTAACCCAGAAACTGTTTCTTAAATAAAATCTGCATCAACTATTTTTTAGAAAGAATGCAAAATCCTTGTGAATTGTTTCTACAAACAAATAGGTCGACATTGGTCCTTGTTGTTGAATAAAAGCTTTCAATATGCTCAGAATAGAAGTTGAAGAAGAAATATAGAAAGCTGTCAAAGATCGTTGCTGTTTTGGAAAAGATTTCTGAAAATCTGTCACGACTGTGAAGACGGGTGAATGAGACAGTGAATCAAACAGTCTGCCTAGAAAGTTGCCCAAAGGAATGCTCTGCTCTAAAGTCTATTTAATCTGAGGCGTCTAAAGCTCTCTTCATCACTCTGAAGAACTCCAAACGACAATCATTGAGTTACAAATCATTGTACTATTGAGAGCATTATTATCTTTATCTTTTTCTATTTTTATTGAGTGATCAAAGAAGCTACAGTATTCTCTACTCTGTTGTTCAGCACACACAGTTAGGATTGTTGGTGGTAGCTAAAGGAAATCTGTAGAGATTGACTATTGTCTTCTTAACGAAGGTTCATCGAGAGTCCAGTGTTTGAAGTGTACTCATATGGGTCAAGGTGTCTACTGTGTATTGGTGTAACTTGCAAACTTTAGTGGATTATTAAACTGGGCCAGGCCCCGCAGACGTGGGTTATTGAGCTAAATTGCGTGAACATCTCCTTGTGTCATTTCCCTTCTTGCAATAGTTTTTTTTCTAGCTGCATACTATTTTCAGATTTTTATCTAACTGGTTTAGTGACTCCCTAATCTAACAATTGGTATCAGAGCAGGTCGCCTTTTTCCTTGTAGCCTTTAACTTGGCAGGTGAGATCCACAATAAAAATGAGTCACTCAATTAGACATCATCCCAAGAAAGGTGGTTCTATCACTAAACCCCCACTTGAGGAAGGAAATTATTCCTACTGGAAAAACAAGATGTGTATTTTTATCCAATCAGTGGACGAATTTGCTTGGAGAGTGATTGAAGATGGTTGGACACCTCCAACATCAGAAGACAACTCTAGTATCAAACCAAAATCTGAATGGTCCAATGAAGATAAAAGAATATTCCAAGCAAACTTGAAGGCTCTTAACACTATCTTCAATGCAGTCGACATAGAACAGTTCAAGTTAATCGCCACATGTGAATCTGCCAAAGATGCGTGGGAGACTTTACAAACATCTCATGAAGGTACAAATGTTGTTTGCATTTCAAAATTGCAATTGTTGACGTCTCAATTTGAAATGCTGAAGATGGAAAATCATGACAACATATCAAGCTTCAACAGCAAGTTAAGCGACATTGCCAATCAAGCTTTCCAACTATGAGAGAAATACTCAGATGAAAAACTTGTGAGAAAAGCGTTGAGATCCGTACCTTCACGATTTGCAGAAAAAGTTGCAGCCATAGAAGAAGCAAAAGATCTAACTAAAATGAGACTTGATGAACTCATGGGATCACTGCAAACATATGAAATGAGCCTTCCAAATTAGATTTTAGACAAAGGCATTGCACTACAAGATGAAACCAGTACGCTGAACATGGAGGACGAGTTCGCACTAATTACAAGAAATTTTAACAAATTTCTGACGCAATACAAAAAATAGAATCCATCCTCAAAGAACAGGTTTGAAAATATAAAGTTTGCAAAAGAACCATCTAAATCTAATAATTGTTTCAGGAATAGAAAGAGCCATGACTGTGGAAGCATGAAACACATTCAGGTTGAATATGTGAACACTTTCAGAAAGAACGAAAAATCTGATGACTGTCAAGATGAAGAAGATGTTATTTCCAGCAACTTTGTTGCTTTTACTGCTGTTGTCAGAAATACAAACAAAGAATCTACTGCAACTCCAACTCACTCTTATTCAGATAGTGATGATGATGAGGTAAATATGGAAGAATTTAGAAAAACATATAAACTAATGTATGAAAGATGGTTGCAGGTCGGAATTCAGAACAAAGAACTAGAAGAACAAGTTGTAGGAATGAAGGAGATGGTTAAACTTCAGCAAGAGGCAATCAAGGAGAAGGAGAAGAAGATCAACGAACTGAAAAATAAACTAGATGCTACTGAGCAAATGTTGCAATGCCTCAATTCTGGAAAGGAGAAGCTGAACAAGATTTTTGCCATGGGGCAATGCTCACGTGATCAAAGGGGTCTTGGATACATAGCAGCAACTAAGCAAAAGAATCAATTCGGAAGTAAATACGTTGTAGAAATGAAGCATAAAACTGAGCAGAAGAACACAAACATAATAGCCAGAGTTCCCATCTACTAGTACTGCAACAGAAAAGGCCATAAGTGGGAGCAATGTTACAAACTGCAGAAGAATGTTCTACGAGATAACAGGAGGAAGAAGCCTATAATTGTTCAACGATGGGTTCCCAAAGAAATGAATAGAGCATTTGTTGTTCGACTGCTTTGTCCACATGCTCTAAGGAAGACTGGTACCTTAACAGTGGGTGCTCAGAAAACATGACAGGTAATAAAAGGTTACTAACATATCTGGTCAAAAATGATGTAGATTGTCTTAAAGAATCAGACAGACAGACTGTTACAACAATCAGCGAAACAGAGGATGGCATAAAAAACCTAAAAAATTCAGAATCTAAAACTGTTCGAGAACCCTCTCCTAGTATTCGATTGAACCATCCCTCAGACCTAATGATTGGTCAACTAAATGATGGTAGACATCTTAAAAATGTTTCTCGAAAGAACTTCAACACAAATGATAAGGTTTTCTTGCTACATGCCCTTGATGGACCTAGAAATGACAAAGTTCCCGTGCAAGATGAATTTCAGGTATGAGGGGAAGGTAATGCTTTGTAATACCCATATATTTATGAATAATATATAGGAGGGTAGATGATTATTCTGCATTTGTAGAAGAGGTTAACGTTCAAGATAATTGTTCACATGTTTATTTATATTGCACGTATATCATATTTATACACATACATGCATTTCATTACTTCTATTATGTGAATTCTTTTTTACTTGTTAGCATCTACCATGTTGAACATCGTAGATCATGCACAAATCTCTCTTTGGTCCTTATATTTATGCATCAATGTCTTACCTCTCTTGAATATAATTCATATCCTGTTTTTGTTTGTTAGTGCATAGCGTCACCAAAGAATGTTGAAGATGTTTTTATGGTGTTGTTTAGGGGGGAGATTAGTTGCTTAATAAGTGTTACTTGGTTGAGGGAAGTGAGATTTTCATTACGCATTTAGAGAGTTAATTTTTTTTAGGTGTCATTCTTTGCTATCCTATGCGTATGGGTAATTCTTCTTTTGAAACCCTTTATAGTCCACCCAAGTTCCATTCTTAGTCCATGAGAGATTCAAATTCATATGAGCTATGTTTTGACTCTCATACTGATTTGTGATTCCAGATTTAAAGCTTCTGATAGTCTACCAAGGACAAACAACGGGGTGGCCTTTGCGTTTGAATATTCAACTCTAAGGAAAATTGATGATTTCTCTTAAGTGTCTAGGATTAAAGTCATTGCTATTATTTCTAAAATTTGGATTGTGCTAGTATTTAGGGGGAGTGTTTAAAAAGGAGAAAAATGTGTGCATATCCTATGCTTATGATTCCTAAATTTGACATTGTTAAGTGCAAAAAGAGGGAGAATGTGTGTGTGCAGCACAAAGGGGGAGAAATTGAGGAATTAATATATGTGTTAGGATATCCAGTTTTGGTACGTGACTATGCATTACTTGATATATTAGTTTCAGTCTCGTACATGTTGATTTATGCATGCATATATCTTTTGATAAGTTTTGCACCAAACAACGCCAAAGGGGGAGATCTTTAGGAAACGTGATTAATTGACATTGTTGGTGCTTAAGGTATTCTAGAAATATTTTAGAATTCTTCATGATTTAGAAATCAAAATATTTCTCTTAGGAAACTAAATATCTAAAATCTAGAAATTATTCTAAAATTTGGAAATATTATTAATCTTCTAAAATAGTTAATAGAAATATGAATATTGCTGATTTTATTTTTTGGAAAGTATGCATATCTTAAATTTGTTGAACATAATTTTAGTTCTTAGATTATTTTGGAAATCATATCTCTCATATATAATATCTAATGAAATAGAAAACTAAAATATTGTCTTTAGAATCTAAGTATTATGTTTTGCTATCATTAGGATATCATTTTCTGTTTGAAAATTAATATATTGCATATTCTTTTTGAGAAAATAGAATCTTTTTAAAAATGCAGTTTTTGATATGTTTAGAATGTTAACATCCTTCCTGTGGAAAGTTTTGAATCAAATATTAGCTTTGCATTCAAATCTTCTGTGCTCAAACTTTTCCTAGAATATTGGATATATATTCTCAATTTGGAATCTTGCATTTTAGGTTGAAAACTGAAATATAGTATCTTATAGTTTTTTTTTTGAAAATCGGATGATAGAATAATATCCTGCATAGTAGTTTGGAAACAAAATTCTATATCGTGTGGTCTTTGGAAACTGGATGCAAATTTTGAAAACTTACACAATAAAGTTGAAACTCTCTATCTTGGAAATTCTAGAAATCAAATGTTGTAATGAAAATTTGCATAACTGTTAGGAATGATTTGATTCTATAAAATAATTTTACAGAATATTTTCAAAAACATTTCTGGGGTTATTTTAATGTGAATATCTCGTCAAAATAGAATATGTCTAACCCAGAAATTGTTTCTTAAATAAAACCTGCATCAACTATTTTTTAAGAAAGAATGCAAAACCCTTGTGAATTGTTTCTAGAAACAAACAGGTCGATATTGGTCCTTCTTGTTGAATAAAGGCTTTCAATCTGCTAAGAATAGAAGTTGAAGAAGAAATATAGAAAGCTGCCAAAGATCGTTGCTTTTTTGGAAAAGATTTCTGGAAATCTGTCACGACTGTGCAGACAGTGAATGAGACAGTGAATCAAATAGTCTGCCCAAAAAGTTGCCCAGAATCTATTTTCAAGAAAGGATTGCTCTGCTCTAAAGTCTATTTAATCTAAGGAGTCTAAAGCTCTCTTCATCACTCTGAAGTACTCCAAACGACAATCATTAAGTTGCAGATCATTGTATTATTGAGAGCATTATTATCTTTATCTTTTTCTATTTTTATTGAGTGATCAAAGAAGCTACAGTATTCTCTACTCTGTTGTTCAGCACACACAGTTAGGACTGTTGGTGGTGGCTGAAAGAAATCTATAGAGATTGGCTGCTGTCTTCTTGACGAAGGTTCATCGAGAGTCCAGTGTTTGAAGTGTACTTTTGTGGGTTAAGGTGCCTACTGTGTATTGGTGTAACTTGCAAAATTTAGTGGATTCTTAAACTGGGCGAGACCCCGCAAACGTAGGCTATTGAGCTGAATTGCGTGAAAATCTCCTTGTGTCGTTTCCCTTCTTGCAATATTTTTTTTCTTGCTGCATACTATTTTCAGATTGTTATCTAACTAGTTTACTGACTCCCTAATCTAACAAAGATAAAATGAAAACATTAATTAGAGTAATGCTACATTGACATACATTTCGTACATAAGTGTGTTAATTGATTACTATAGTATGCAACTACACCACAAAATTGATTACCCCTCTGTATATGATGGAATAACCAATAATAGGTTAGCTCTCATCATTTTGAACATCGCCAGGAACATTTTTCCACTTCTGATGGAATGGGGTGTTTAGGCATCGAACCGGTGCTCTCCATGTTGCACGACTCTAGAGATCAGTGGGATTCGTGTTGTTCGCCCCTTTGTAATGGAGCAACTGTTGTTTGTGGTAGTCATGTGCGCATGAATGATTCCTTCGATGCAACAAACCTATAATCATTGTATATAATTCCATTTCCATTAATTAGTAACTTTAATTTCATAGTCACTTGTACATATATTAGGTATGTAAAAATCATGATTTATATAGATTAAGCTAAGCGTGTACCTTGTGCCCCATACAAACACCCTTAGCACCCAATGCAAGGGGAGCGAGGTACCCTCGGTGATCAGCGATTGAACCAGTAGCAACTACGGGAATATCTCCGGCTATATCAACTACTCTAGGAACCAATGCCTTCATCGGAGTCTATCAAATTTGCTAACCAACACTACAACAACTTTAATATTTAGCAACAATTTTTTAGCAATAAATAATTTTTTGTTGCTAAATATCATTTTTTACCAACAATATATTATTTTTATTGCAATATATTACTTCTAACAACAAGAATATTACTTTTGTAATAATTTTTTTATAAAAAAATAATTAATCAAAATAGCAACAAACTTTTTTTGTTACAAAATATTACTTTTAGTAACAAATAATAATTTATTGTTACAAGAAAAAGTTAATTAATGTTATGTTAGCAACAAAATACTAATTTTGTTACTGTTTGTTTTTTAAAATTACATTGTAACATGCTATATTTGTTGGTAAAGTTTAAAAACGAGACGTTTAACGTTGCTCCATCTTTGATGGCGATGAATCTCAGCTCGATCAAGTGGAGATAAAACTAAACACGAATATCAGCTCGACAAAGTGGAAATAAAACAGAACAAAAGAAGAAGAAGAAGAAAAGAAGGAGAAACCCTAGCATCGATTCGATAGATTTAGGAGAATGTATATTTCATTTCGTGTTTTTTCTACGGTTAAACTTCATGATTCCAGGTCAGCCTTCCTCACTATCTCCTTTATCGCTATGGATTTGTTCTTTTATAGATCTAAATGTTACTTTTGGTTGGGGTTTGTTATTGATCTATTGTTTTGGGATCATCTCTCTGGAGACTAGGCATTGAGGCTTTAGCGATGGCAGATTTCTTCTCGTTTCACTCTGGAAATGAAGATTCTGAGGTCGAAGTTGTCATCTCACAAGCAAAGGATCTTGTAGTTATTGAGCAGATTTCATCGATCAATCTCTCTAGTGTTTCCGACTTTGTTCTACCAACCGATCTATAGAGCAGATTCCGCAAGCTCAAATCATTTCCAGAAACCAAAATCGAACCTTCTAGTTTTAATTCACAAGTCGAAGCCAAAGTTACAATCGCAAATCCTTCTGATGAACGAGCCGATGATCACGAATTTGATGAGAACGAGTTCGTGATCAATCTAGAAAGCAGATTCAGCAAGGTCAAATAGTTTCCAAAAACCAAATAATTAGAGAAATAATGGAAGTAGCCTTGTTTTAGAAACTACAGAGTAGAAGAATGTAAAATATTGTAGTTGCCATCTATTTAATCATGGTGTCTGATGTTGTTGATCTTGTGAGCCTCTCAGCATGGATAATTAGGATGCAAAGCTATTATATTATATATAAATATATATGCAACATTTTCTTTCTTCTTGCTCTTTTAGACTTTTTTTTTTGGGTATGGTGTAGATGTTGCCATGTTTACTTTTGATCCATTAGAGTCTATAAACAAAAAGTAGCACATAAATTATTCATCTAATGCAGTCTCATCAAAGGAAACAAGAAATAAACCAATTAAACAAGGTTTTGAAGTTCATATGAAATTTTTTGTTTCTGCTTCAGCTTTTAGACCTCTTTGTAGTGCTGTGGTGAACAATGTTAACTTCAGCATTTTCCTTCGAGGTAAAAATTCCTCCAGAAAATTGCTTGGATAGTATCCTTTGTAATATATACAAGGAAGCCTGTGTTTATACAACAGAGGAAGCAGTAGCTAGCTACCAAGTGGTTGGTTACCCTGCAATCATTAAGGCATCCCCTGCAATGATCAAGGCATCTTGGGGTGGTGGTGGTAAAGGCATAAGAAAGTTCAATCTCTTACTTGACTAGTTTAATACTTGTTTTTATTTGTTTTACTATCAAGGATTTATGTTTCCTTTTCATTGACTGAATTTCGTGATTGGCAATGCATTTGAATGACTTTGAAGAAGTGTTTTACAATTGCGAGATGTCTGGTTTGAATAATCTTAGGGTTATGCTGCTGGATTAATATAGCTGTAACATTTCTTTTAATGCTATATGTTCATAATGATGAAGAAGTAAAGGCTTTGTTTAAGCAAGTACAGGGTGAAGTTCTTGGTTCTCCAATTTTTATAATGAAGGTTGCTTCATAGGTGAAATCATCCTTCACAATTCTGTAATATGAAAGTAATGCAATTTTTCTACCACTCCTTAGTATATATCTCAATCTGACAATATTTCTTTTTATTTATTTCTTTATTTAGAGTTGCCACTTGGAAGTCCAATTATTATGCCATCAATATGGTAATGTTGCAGCTTTACATAGCTGTGACTACAGCATTCAAAGGCAGCATCAAAAGGTCCCATTCCTTATATAGGCAATGAATGATTGTAATGTCAAAGCACTCAATGATAATCTTGATGCTATTGATAAGTCATTTAATAAAGCCTTTTTGTGGTTGTGAAGTTTCAGGAAACAATCTCATCTTTGAAGGCAGGATTAATTGCGAGGGTTTCCAGATTGCAAGCACATAATCTCAGAAGCTATGCCAGTGAGGACTGCATGCTGAAGATGGGAAGCGATCACAAAAGCAACTAGTATAATACAAATGTTTGTAGTTGATCAATATTGGCTTTCAATTATGAATTAACTCTTTGAAGGCACATAGATTGAGATTTATGTCCTAGTTTTCGTTGTAGTTGATGATGTCTTAATGAGCCATTTTTGGTAAACATGCTCCACTTCTGATCATCATCAAAGCATATGTAATATAAGCATAAGGTGCTCGTCATCAAATTATATGTAATATATAAATTATCAAAAAAATTTGTTCATTTTATTGCTTGTTTTTTGTTGTTGAAGCAACTACTTAACAACAAATATTATTGTTAATGACATAATTTAGCAACAAAAAAATATTGTTGTTAAAGTATAAAATTTTGTTGCTAAAATTTTAATTTTATAACAAATTAATTTGTTGTTAAAATCAACTTTTAGCAACGGAATAAATTGTGACTATAGATGTTTTTTAGCAACAAATCAATTAGTAACAAATCAATTATTTGTTGCTAATTAACTACTGCCACGCACTATTAGCAATAAACTTAGCAACAATTTTTTTTTTATTGCTAAAAAGTTTTAGCAACAGAAAATTAGTTTTTAGTGACGAATATTTTTGTTGCTAAAAGTCAAGTTTGTTGTAGTGCAATGATCTTACTTTTGTATCTCGTATAAGGATTAAGGAGATTAATAAATTAATTAATTGAAAGACAAGGATAATTGCAGTTCCAATGATGTGACCTCCTGCGTCTACACCTTGGGATATTACAATCAAACCCTGGAACCACACGGCTTTCTCTGAAAATGATCAAAAACATACAGATGAATCAATCAATCAATTATTTTAGTCATATTGGTGATCATGTCATCATATTGTGTACATATAATTTCGTTTTTACTTGATTAATTAATTCCCTGGTGCAAGACCTTGACGCCATGCTTGTGTGCTTCATCTACCATTTCCTTGGGGAAGTCGCCCCAGAAAACATGCATGCATTCGAGCTTCTTATCGAAGATTTGCTTGTACGGTTCGAGTTTGATCGAATTCCACTAGTATACCAGCACCGAAGGGCTTCTTTGTGAGCTTTTTTGTCTCTCTAATGGCCTTGACAGTCTTGTCATAGTCACATTCTGCAGCAACGCACAGAAAATAAAAAATAAAATAAACCAAACTTGTTCATAGTATTAATAACTGGGCATGCATTAATTGAATTGAAGTTTAAGAAAAGAAGAAATAAAAAGACATCTAAATAACTGCACCAACGACAGAAAAGAAGAAAAACACATGAAGCATCGTCAGTTAAATAAGAAAAAAAAAACAAAATAAAACAAATAAACGAGTAAAGCAGAGGCGATTTAATAAATTAGCGTTAATGGGTAACGAGTTGACCCAAGCGACTTGTCATTCATTAATGCATCTAACGATCCAAATTAAATTAATAACTTCCCACAGGGTGAACGGATGTGTAAATATCATACACAAAGAGAGGCTATTCTAACACAACAACAAAAAAAAAAAAAAAAAAAGAGACAGCTACATTTTCATACATACTTGTATATAATGAACCATGCAATATTATATTTGTTTATTGCATGGTTATGTGGATTCAGTTGCATGAACATAATGTATATTTTGTATTAATTAAGTGTAAGCCCAAGTTCACTAAGGAAAATAAAAGATTGAAAGCCCAAGTGTGAATAAAATGCATGTAAATGAGCTAATGCAGATTAAAAAATATTATTTTATAAATGCAATTACTGGCAATGAATAAATGCGTGTTAATTTTATGTTACGGAGATATAAATAGGTCATGAAAATAACTAAGAAGATGTACATAATTAATAGAGTGCTCACACAACTGGGCTAGCAAGAAGACCAATGCCTCCAGCGTTTGCCACAGCTGCACCGAGCTTTGGGCCAGATATGTCTGCAACCATTGGTGCCAACATGATGTTATTGTCGAACCCAAGGATCCCTCCGAACTTAATTGATGCCATTCTCACTTTTTTTTCTTTGTTCGAAGATTTCTACACAGTACTCGTATACCACTATGATAACTTGAGAAAGCTAAGTTGTGGAACCAGACCTTTCACTCCCTTGTATTTATGGCGGTTCAGCACGTAATATCGTCTACACTTGCGAATATGAAATTGCGATTTTTTATATGAAACATGATCTCTATTTTCATAATGCACGTTTTGCCCCGTACCTGATCATTATGTCTCACCTTAATTATGTTAGGAATATTGTTTGGCATGTTTGGTGCTGGTTTCTGTTTGACCTTACTCACTTTTGAAATCTCACAAGATGTTATGTTTTTCTCATATTGCAGAATCTCATTTTTTAAAAAATTCTTTTAGTCGTTTTTATGTTTAAAAGGAAACATTCTTTGTTCTCTTATTATTGGCGATTCCTTTTTATAGTCCTAGATCATTTTTAGTAAGTTCCTTATCTCAGAAATGCTAAGACTGCAACCAACCATTATCTTTCCTTGACAATCATATTCTCAATTCTTTCTCTATTTTCTGCAAATATGTTTCGAATTAAATCCTTGCAATACAGGTCGATATTAGGGAATGATTTGCTTTATGAAAATATGACGACCCACATTTTTTGACATCGGATTGACGGATCCGACATTTATATACTTCATATATTTCCTGAAATTTTAATGAGAAAATACAAAATTTTTTTTAATTTTTCTCAATTTTAGATTAATTATTAAGGAAAATAAAAATAATTCAAAGAAATGCAATTTTAAGGAGAAAACACATGAAAATATTAGAAAAATATGTTTTCTTGAGGAAAATAATTTATGAGATTAATTTATGAATTTTTGGAGCAATTATCAGATTTTTAGAATGATAAATGTAATTTTTAGGTGAAAAATATGATTTTTGGGGAAATTATTCAATTTTTGAAGAAAATAATTAAATAAATGATGAAATGGTGTATAATGTTGGTATTTTGATGAAAAATGATGAATTAAATAATTTAACAATTTAGAGAAAAAAATGTAAAATTTCAATATATAACACATATATATAAATATGTATATTTAAATGATAAAAAGGGGAAAAAAATTTCGGGCTCGGGCCTGCGCACAGGGCGAGCGTGGTCTGGCCGTTCGGCCCGACCCGAGCATGCAAACGCGCGCGGGCTTGAGCCCGCGCGCCTTGAGGTCCAACATGGGCCGACCCATGCACCCAGTCCAGCCCTTTTGTGTGTCCTCTTGTGCGAAAAATCCAAATTTTTGACGGATTTTAGTGATTTTTTGGCTGATTTTTGTACAATTTCCAGCAGATTTTCCAGTAAAAACCATGGGAACTCATGGTTTATAACCCATGGTTTTGCCATCACTTCATGGCCTCCAATTTGGCCAATGAAGGCTGCCAACTGGCATCTAGCATGTGATGCTAAGTGCCGCATGGATGCCATATGTCATCCACACCCTTGCCAAACAAGCATCCTCATGCAACAAAAATGCATTTTTGAGCTCAAACACAGAATTTTCATATTCTGTAACCAACTTTCCAAGCTCATAACTTCTTCGATTCTCCACCAAATCCTACAAACTATAGCTTGATTTGAAGCTTGTATCACCACCTACAAGATCCTACAAGTAGTTTGCCCAGTCTTGGAGCCGTTTAAAGCAGAAAACACCAAGAAGAGGCTTGTCCACACTGTTCAAACCCAGAAATTTTAGGAAATGTGTACTGGAACCACTTTGAAGCCTTGAACATTGGCCATTTCCAGTTTCTTCTTGAAGGTAAAATGGTTCATTCCCCTCATTTTCGTATGTAATTTGATCTTCAAGAGTTAGAGAGTAAAAAATAAGGCCTTATGCATGATTTTAGACCCTTGAAGTTGGTTGCTTACTCACTGTTGCAACTGTGTAACAGAAACAATTGGAGCAACCTTGGGAAAGCTCATACCAGGACTAATCCAGACTCATCCCTCAGGTGAAACTCTTCATTTTACCTCTCATGAAGTGTATTCAAGTGTCCAAGTGGTAGAAATTGCATATTAGAACGTTTAATACGTCTTGTGAGTCTCTGATATTCACTGTGCGACTTACTGTTGCAACAGTGCCGACAGAAAGAGGTTGAGATCAGAACAAGAGCTATATTTGGGACACTTCAAGGCACCCTTTCAGGCTGGAACCAGAGGCATTGTAGACTCCATAATAGAGGTTCCAGAAAGGTATAAAGACTTGACCGTAAACTCTTATGGATGTGTCTTGTTATACATGCAAATATGCCATGATTGTAGGGTGCTAGAGCAAATTTCCTTGTATTCATTAGAGTATAGCAAAATATTGATGGAATGATAGACATGTTTTTGATGTTGCATGCTACTGATTCAAAGTGGTTGTGATTAGTGAATATGTTATGACCTGTAAACTGTAAGTGGACACAAGAAACAACCCATGAAATGGTGATTGAATGAGGGAAAAGAACACTTGAAGATTGTAGAATCCTTGAACCCAAAAATTTCCTGCAATCTGTCCGAAATTTCTGAAATAAAATTGACTGACCAAACCATGATAGATTGAGCTGAAATTTGGTGGCGGGACCCTTAGATATGTCTAGAAGTGGCCTACAAAATTTCAGGACATTATGATATGTGTTGCTAGGTCAACTAAGGCAAACAGTCACTGCCTGTCATAGGGGATACGGGATCTGTGCAGTTTCTGTTATCATGCTTAGAAACCTTAGTAAATAAGATCCAAAATTTGTAATTTAAAATTCTGGGGAAACTTTAGGAAGTCTTGAAAAGTTTTGCAAAGTTTGGTACAAATCTGATGAACGGATTGCCCGCAGAAAAATCAAAAAAATGGTTGCACAAATAGGGTCATAGGCTAAGGTTTGTGCCTAAGTAATAAGAATTGGGAATATTGACTCTTTTTGGCCCAATTGGCCCATAAAGACCAGAATTGACCCTGTGTGACTCTGTTGACCAGCTAGGTCAGCAAATTATAAGTTAAATAGGGTTGACCAAGATTGACCGAGGTCAATCAAATGGACTTAGTAACTAAGGCAAGGGAACGAACGTATGTAAACTAGTCTTGACTAGGTCAAGTAATTGATTAACTAATGATATAGAATTAGAGTGAGCCAAGTCCCATATTAATGATAAGAAGTTTCGTCGATTTCACAGGACCCAGTGCTAGCGGGATGCAACCGGTCGCGAGACGAGCGCCGTTAGCGGAGCATCCCTGTGAGTAGTGTTTTCTAACTCATTTCTTAGAGCTTGTTATTCTGTGTATTGTGAAAATGGTGTTACATATTATAATGAACTTGCATCCTTTGAATGAGTTTTAAATGAAAAGTGCACCGAACGTCGAGTTCCGGGAGCGGGTTAGGGTATTGGAAGCGACAGAGCAATTAGGGCAAGTTGTGACCCTGATAGTGACCACCTAACACAGAGTGCCTATTGAGGGGTTCTGTGGGCCTACGATGATGGCAACGACAATAAGTCCTAATCGGGTCGTCACGATATGCCTAACTGTCTGCAACTCGCTCGTGTATTGATTGGGCTCCCATAGAGCATCGAGTGACTACCTAGCACAGAGTGCCCTGAGGGGGGGTTCTGTGGGCCCAGATTTGGGTCGTCACCTACACACATAACCGTCAGGTTTCTCCCACTCGAGTGATTTTTAATCGCCTCGAAGAGCTTGCGAGCCTCGACGAATGTTTTTAAACTATTTTTAATGAAGGTGCACGACTGCATTATGATTTTGAATTGTGTTTACTGTTGCAGTCACTTGCATAATGTTATTGCTCAGACATTCATGGCACATGTTTTAACTGTGGAATACTTGTTTTAAGTTTGAATTAGATTGCATTACTCACTAAGCCGTCGTGGACAATTAGGCTCACTACTCTAACTTTTCAGGTTCTTCAGCAGCGGTAAGGGCAAGGGAGTCGTCATCGCCTAGAGCGCCGTTCCCTTACTCTTTTTGTAGGACTTCTTTATATTTCATTTGTTGTTATCGTCTTTTGAGGGTTAGGACCTATGTATAGGGGTGAGGATAGCTTGTATATAATGAACACTCTCCCCCATTGCTGCACATGTTGTAATGACCCATTTTGGAAATATGAAGTTCTTATTGGTGTTCGTATGTTAAATCTCTTCTGCATTCCTTATGATTACTCTGATAGTGTGTGATGTGGTGTAGTATGTTAAGGCTTAACAGTGTCGTGGCAAGCTCGGCTTGCGGGCGGGTTTGTTGGGACACTGTGCCAGTCGGTCCGTCCTTCATCCTAGGGAAGGGGTCCTGACAGAAAATTTGAAAAGATCAGAAAATTGTTGTTGTAGAAAGAATCAACTATCCCATTGCATTGTTGGAAGAAACAAATTTTTGAAAATTTATTTTCCTGCGATCTGTGCCAATAGCATTGTATCACAATGCGTCTCATGGCCTGCCCAGAAATTTCCTTGTATCTCGACCTGCTATGTAAGGCTTTCGAATCCAAGTCTATTTATTCTGGGACAATTGTAGACCTGTTCATCATTCAGAGCTTCATTGTTTTCAAGTTGTTTAGTTTCTTGTTTATTTCTCTCATATGAAACATTATATGTATTGTTTATTGAGTGATCCTACATGAGATAATGCTATTATATATGTTCTTTTGGATAGACTAAAGGAGTCTTCGGTTGATACTGCCTATTAGTCTGAATAGTGTGACAGCTTCTATTCCAAGATCTTCTACGAGGTTCAAGGTTAAAGGCAACCTACTGTAAGAAGAGGTCTTGCTGAGAAGCAGTGTGTTTTGCTTAACCTTAGTGAAATATCTTTACCGGGCAAGGCCCCGTAGACGTAGGCTTAAAAGCCAAACTGCGTAATCAATTGTTGTGCACTGTTCTTGTAATACCTAAAATTTTAGTGACGTAATAATTGTAATACCTGAAATTTTAGTGACGTAATAACCAAAATTTGAGTTTTAAAACACATACACGTATATATTTATATATAAATACATATATATGTTTTTCATGGGTATGCAATTAATCAATTAGCATAGAAGTATAAAGGAATATACACTGATTAATAATAGACATATAAGAATTGTTGGGTAAATATATGCTTCTCTATGTGAATAAGAAAATAGTATTTTTAGTATGATATTAATATAGAAAAGTATGTGTATAAAGTATTAATTAGATGCACTTATGAAAATAATATTTCGTTTAGTATGATGGTAATATACATAGAGAAGAAATGTGTAAAGGAAAGACATTCATGAATGAAATATCTCATCTGTTAAGATGTTAAAGTGGGCATGTGTGGGAAGGAATAATCTCACATTGGAAAGATAGAGACACTATTTGGAAGAGGGCCCTATATAAACCCCCCTACTCTACCCATTTCATTCATCCCAAAGACAAGAGTTGAAAATTCCTCTTGCTTTCTCTCTTTGTCTCCTTCTTGGCAACCTTAGTTCTAGTTCTTCTTTGCTTGAGCTATTCTAAATAGTTCGCGAAGTAGTAGCCATGAAGTGCTACAAATAATTTAGGAAGCGATCTCGAAATGAGTTTCTTTCATTTCTTTTAATTTATTATTTTGACTTAGATGATGCTTGCTTATTTGGTTAGTTTGATTCTTTTATATTTTTATTTTTGTTCTTTACATTTATTTCTTTCAATCATCATGTTGCATGACTAAGAGAGTATGCTCTGTAGTTGCATCTTGTACAATCTTCTACATCAGAAATCCAAAGTCGTTTTCCTATTTGAGCGAGTATGCTCTGTAGTTGTGTCTCGTACGATCTTCTACATCAGAAATCGAAAATCGTTTTCCTATTTGAGCGAGTATGCTCTGTAGTTGCGTCTCGTACGATCTTCTACATCAGAAATCGAACATCTGTGTTTTTGTTGATTTATCATGTTATACTATGGTGTGTTCAATTTCTGTCGAAATATTTATCTACCATGTTCTTGCACACAAAAGTCAAATTAAATGAGATTTCAACCACGTACCGGTACGGGGGACTTTCTGTATTCCATGTAGAATTGGAACTGGCTGTCAATACTGACACTAGTATGGAATGGGTTTTAAAAATGATCCCACTGGAAATGGGTTTGAGTTTCAGAATTGATCTCTCTCCCTAGATATGGAGCACAGAGGGTATTTTTGTTCGGTCTAAATTACAACTGAATTAATATATTGGTTGAATCGAATTAATCTCTGAAAGTGTTTGATCTGCTTGCATTGTCTGGTTGGAATAATAGATTAAATACATGGAATGATTCACCGGGCTTTTTAGTTCACCCCCTTATTTTTCACAGCAAGAAATTAATCAACTTGTGATGAGATTTACCCACTGAAAGTTTTTATTTATTTCAATGTATGGCACATCGGCCTAAGTGAAATCATGTATTTCCAGTTTTAAATTTATTTTTCTCTATAATGGTTTATTGTACTCGGAATTTGTCGAATGAATAAATGAAGAATTTTATTTACCATGATGTCATTTTGTATATAGACTAATGTACACAGGAACCCTACTGCATTTGGGGTCTAAAAAGAAGAAAATGTAGCACGGGTCCGTCTCCCAGGCATCCCAAGAATTTTGATCAAAGAAAGTTGAACCGTCGGATGATGTGAAAGATGGGACTTGGGAGGTGGGGTGTTACAGTTCTTCATTTGGTTTATTTTTACTAATAGTTGTGACTCAGAGTTTTCAAATTATTAAATTAAACTGAACCAATTGTAAAAATACAGAGCGCAGACAACAAAACGCTTAATTGGCTAGAAACAGAGAAAGACGATAAACAACTTACAAACATTAATTAGTAAAAAACTAATTGTTGGAAGATATAATTGATAACTTTTATTATATATAATCATTACTTAATCGCCGTCAATTGTATTTCTTTTGAGACATGAGAATTTATTTAAAAAAAACACAGCATCTTTCTAAACAATGAAATCTGATATGAGATTCCCAACTAGCTAGTTAGAAAAGAAGTCACCAATTAAATAACTGGTGAGTTGGAAGAGAAAAAGATCCATGCACCCTTTTGTTGAAGATTGATTAACAGCTGGACCTATTCTATTGTGTAGTTGTTTAGAATCCTATTTTTATGTTTTATTCAGTCAATTAGTCAATCAATCAGTTTTTCAGTGGCTGTCCAACGTGTCAAATAATTTAAACTCCTTCTTAACATTCGCAAGTTAGTTGTTTGAGAAGCTTATAAAGAGAGTTTTGCTTCAACTTTTGAATGTAACAACAATTGGAATGAAGTGAAACCTCTTTGAATTTCTTCGTGTTGCTTTTTTTTTATAACATTTTTTGCTCTATTTCAACAGATTTGCATGAGAGCTTCATTTAGAAAGTGAGTAGAGTAACGACCAGCAATGACATTTTAGTGAGTGTTGCACCACATCTCATTCCCATCTTTAAGGGAGATGGCTGCGTGAAGTGTTTGTACGAAATGTAGAAGAATAATTTAAAGTTATAGCTGATAGTTTGGTCCTTTAATTTTTGAGTTTTAGTTGGCTAAATAACGATTAAAATAGTGGCTAAAATATCTGATGTTAATTCAGATTTTCTTTTGCTCTGTAGTGACTATTTATAAGCACTTTACTTCCTTCATGTAAGTATTGATTCATGCCATCTTCTTGCTACACTTTATTTATCTATTCTTTTATGTTATTCTCCAACAAAACTGGTATCAAAGCAAGCTAGGTTTGTTCGTTACTGGGTGCAAGATTAATGACAACTAACAGCAATGTTGTAAGCATTTCTCAACTTGCAATTCCCATCTTCAAAGGTGATTGCTATGAATTCTGGAGCACCAAAATGAAGATCTTGTTCAGGTCTCAAAAAGTGTGGGACTTAGTTGAGAATAAAAATCCTAAGCTAGACAAAGAGGCGAGAATGAAGAAGAACAAGAAGAAAGATTCTAAAGCATTATTCTTCATTTAACAAGTAGTTCATGAATTGATATTCTCTAAAATTGCAGCTGTGACTACAGCAAAAGAAGCTTAGATGACTTTCCAGATAGCGTTCCAAGGCACCTCTAAAGTAATTACACTAAAATTATAAATAGTTTGCTATGATTTTGAAAACTTGTAACTGTAACAAAAAGAATCAATGCAGGATTATTGTCCTTGAGCGGGATTCATTGCCAATCAAATGATATCATATGGTGAAGACACTTCTGATCAAACTGTTGTTGCAAAAGTGAGACAAAATTTGAGTTTAAAGTTTAATCATGTAGTTTTAGCAATTGAAGATTCTAAAGACTTAGCAACTTATTTAGTCGATGAACTAATGGGGTCATTACTATCTCTTGAGGAAAAACTAAACAAGTCAGAAGAAAAGCATGAAGAATAATCTTGTCATGTGCGGGAGGCATTCAAATAGAGAAATGAACAAAGAGATATTGCTGGTGGAGGACGTGATAGACAAGGATTTCGAGGAAAGGAGGTCGAGGCAGAGGACAGAGTAATGAACACTTTAGTCAATCATGACACTTTGAAAGCAAAGAAACAACAGTGGTATTCAATGTTACAACTGCAAACAATTTGTGCATGTAAAAGTTGATTGTTGGAAAAGGGATGACCAAGCTAGTTATGCAGAAGAAGAGGAGGAAGAGCTCAACCTATTCATGGCATATCAGGAAGACGCAATTACGTCCAAGAACATCTAGTTTTTGGACAGTGGATGCTCTAAGCACATGACAGGAATAAAATTGTTGTCCAAGGAGTTGGACGAGTCATACAAAATGAAGGTGAGGCTCAGAGATGATAAGCAAATAGAAATAGAAAGGAAAGGAGCAGTGGTTGTTAGCAATGGTCATGGTCACATCAAGCTCCTTTATAATGTTTATTTAATTCCGACTTTGTCTCAAAATCTGTTAAGTGTTGGGTAACCTATGGCTAATGGGTATTCCATTTTATATGATGGTAGGTCATGTGTGATTGGACATAAAAAAAAATCAAAGCAAATCATTGTTGATGTCCGCATGACTCGAAACAAATAATTTCCACTTGAAATTTCTAGTTTAGAAAATCATGCACTTGTTGCCAAAGAAGCTAATGAGTTTAGATTATAGCATTTGAGGTATGGGCATTTAAATATAAATGGTCTAATATTGTTGTGTCAAAAGGAAATGATTTTTTGGGTGCCTAAAATTGAATCTATAGATGTCTGTGAAGGGTACATTTATGGGAAACAATGTAAAAACCCATTCCCTATAGGAAAGTCTAGAAGGGCTTCTAGTTGTCTTGAGATTGTACATGTTGACTTGTGTGGTCCTATGCAAACAAAATCATTTTGTGGGAATAGATATTTTCTATTGTTTACATATGACTTTAGTCGCATGAGTTGGGTGTATTTTTACAAACCAAGTTAGAAACATTTTAGGCTTTCAAAAAGTTCAAGGCACTCACTAAAAAGCAAAGTGGAAGGAACATTAAGACTCTTCGAACTGATTAGAGAAGGTGAATTTTTATCTCATGAATTTATTCAATTCTGTGAAGAGCATGGCATGCATATATAGAGAGATGACATCTCTACACACACTAGAGCAAAATAGTGTCACTGAACAAAAGAATTAGACTTTTGTTGAGATGGCAAGAAGTTTGCTAAAAGAAATAGGACTACAGAATGATTTCTGGGCAAAAGGAGTAGCCACTGTTGTTTACTTGCTGAACCTATCTCCAAAAAAGTATGTCCAAAACTGAACTCCATATGAGGCTTGGAATGAGAGGAAACCTTGGGTAAGCCATTTGAAAGTTTTTGGTAGTATACAAAGGAAATCATTGGTAGTATTCAAATCATTCAAACAAACTATCTTTCTTGACGTAGAAATCTAAAAAATAGATTGAAAAAAATTGTGTCCAATAGGATTTGAACCTATACCAAAGGTTTAGAAGACCTCTATCCTATCCATTAAACAATGGACGCTTTTCATTCAGACTTTGTTCTTTTCTTTCAAATTTTTTGTCTTTCCTATCTCGATCCCCTGTTCAGAAAAAAGAATAAGATTGCATGTGAGAGGATTGAGGGAATAAAGAAAAGATGTGTATTTGCAGTTATTCGTGTGTGTATGTTTATCATAATGAGATTCAATTAATAATTAATATGTGCCTATGCTTTAATTAACTCACATAATCACAACAAACTTGACGAAAAATCAACAAAATGTATTTTTGTTGGTTACTGTTCACAATCTAAAGCATATAGGTTGTATAACCCAGCCAGCGATAAAATGATTACAAGCAAGAATGTTGTTTTCAATTAAGAGGCAAGTAGGAGTTGGATGGAAAGTTCAAATGGTGCTCAACTTGAAATTCAAAGTAAAACTGAAGCTACAAGTTGAGGTGCAGCCACCGGATCTTCCAAGTTCTTCAAACTTATTGAGTTCATCTTCCTTAAGTTCACTGAGCTCAAATTCAAGCAATGGAAGTTCAAGTTTTGGTGAAACTCCTCTAAGACAATATCGATCTTTGAGGGAAATTTATGAGACTACACAAGCATTGCTCGTAATTGATTCGGTGACATTCAGTGAAGTAATTAAAAAAAAGGAATGGCGTGATGCCATGAACAAGAATTCAAAGAAATGAAACATGGGAGTTGTGACGACCATGATTTTGGTGTGCAAAATTTTTGAATACGATATATGCATTTTCTAGAATTTTTAATGGAAATACAACGATTTACATCAATTTTTCTCAAATTTATATTATTTATTGGAGAAGTGAGAAAAATGGGAAAATATGTGAAATTAGGAGGAAAATGAAATTTCTTGAGAGAAATAATTTTTGGGATTAATTGTGTAATTTTTAAATTTTTATGAAATTTTTGGTGCAAATAATGGAATTTTTAGGAAGAAAATGTAATTTTTGGGGAATTATTTAATTTTTGAAAAAATAATTACACAAATGATGAAAATTAGTGCATAATTAAAATTTTGATAAGAAATGATGATTAGATCATTTTTAATGATTTAAGAAAAAAATTGATGAATTTTGGTATAAAATACATATATATACATATATATGTATGAAAATACGGAATAAAAGAAAAAAACAAAAAGGGGGGGGGGGGGGGGGGGGGGGGGGGGGGGGGGGGGGGGGGGGGGCGGGTGGCGGGGGG
>JAJIYU010000881.1:0-42117 GCA_030144865.1 Tinospora cordifolia | reverse complement strand
TGGTTAGGTGTCTCTAATCATGAAAGCCTTCTTTCTCTGTGTCCAAGGGGAGATGATAGGTAGTTTTGAGAGAGTTTCTAGCCACCTTGCAATTAGAAATGTATGTTCAAATTCATTGAATTTCTTCTTTCCAACAATCCATCTTCACTTCATTTTTCCATCTTGTTGAAATCTTCAAGTTATGGTCAAGGATCTTAGAGAGGAAGAAAGGAAAGAAGTGGAAGGAATTGATCAGAAACTTAAAGCAAGAACAATCCTACTTGATCTCTTAAAACCACCGTTGGATTGTGCTAAAATTTAGGAATGTTTAAGTTGAATGGTGAAGATTATCATGCGTTATTTACACTTAGAAATATAGCTCAATGCTTATGACTATAGAGTTCAACATGCAGAATTAAATCATTTTCATCGAGGGATCAGATCTCAGAGAATGATTAACAGATCTTTCTGAAATTTGATCAAGTGAAACTAAACTCCTTAATATACATTTTGGGCAATGGAGATGTCAATATATAATTTCTATTTAAGAGTTATAATCTCTTCAATGTATCGCTTTCACCCAGAACTCTAGGAATGACGGATTAAGATACATGGCTTCCCATAAGGATATCTCTATATTTAATCGTTAGATTTTAATAAAATTTTGATGTATGATCAAAATACTGTACTGAGAATCTTGACTGTTAAGATTTATGATTTCAACTTTCTAAAAAATAAGAAGTGTAGAAGAATCTGTACTATTCAAAGGGAGTCATGTTTGACAAATTTAACCAATATATTGTGAGCTTATGTAATATGATAGTTTTTTTATAATTTTGGGCCATAAAATGAGATTGTGATGGATGAAATTTAAATGTCATTAGCATGTATATAAGATTTAGATTATTTCATGTGATTTCTGGGCATAAAATTAATGGCTTAAATAATGCATTAACTTAATGTTTATACGAACCTGAATTGCCAAAAATAAACTAGTTGCCATGTAGTGACATTTTGATTATTTGGATGGTGTTTTTGCTAATCTTGGAACAGAAATAACTTGTTTAAGGGGCTTAAGAACTCAAGCTTAGCTTTAGAGAATCACTTAAAGGACTCAGAAAATTATAGAAAATGGAGGCAGTTTGAGTGTATATTTTAACTTCTAATGCACAAAGACAACAGTGGAGAAATGGGATTAAAAAGTGTCAAATGAAGTTTAAAAATCCTCAGAAAAATTTTGAGATTAGTTTTAGGGCTGTTTATCACTTCTAGAAAGTTTCACACTCATCCTACAAACAAATTGATCATAAAAAAAAATCAGAAAAATTGCTGCGCAAAGGCCTTTTTCCTTTAAAGAGCAACGTACCAGCATTTAATGCAATTGAAAACAACATCAAACATCCTTGAAAAATTCTGGGAACACATATTGGCAATAGGAATCACTCCACAAAATTTGGCATAATTTGTAATTACAGTTTTGTCACACGAAAATGGGCAAACTGAACATGTTGATGCCCCAATTTCCACAGTTTGCATTATACTTGTAAATTGACCATGAATTTGAAAATGGTTGGATTGGTTTAACTGAGATTGACCAACCTTTGACTCGTTGACCTGTCCACGTCAAGATGGACCAATTTTGACTAAAGTTGACCAAGGGTTGACTGAATTGACCCATTTAACCATGTTGACCAAAGTTGACTTGAAGTTGATCAAGGGCAATAGGAATAAGAATAATCAAATTTCGTACATAAGAGTTGATCTAGCTATCACACGTATGCTAGATAACCTATCTACGGGGATGAGACGTGTTGAATCCTAGTAATAGGGTTCATGCAACACTGTGGGTAGTGCTTATGTAATTCTCATTTTCTCCTACATATTTTATTATTTGAAATGTTGAAAATATATTTTTGTGGCTACGAACCACAATGTCAAAGGTTCAAATCCCTCATCTCCCACAACTAGCCCAAACAAAAGGGAAGGACCTTTCTTTTACCTATGGAGGTAGGGATCACGATTAGAATAGCGGACCCAAAGCAATAGAACTAAGTTGTGGGTATTTTATCGAAATGGAAGGGTAAATAGCTAAGTACATTTCTCTAGAACCACCATCCAAAGAAAAGAAGTTACTCATTCTTATGGTTTCATGTAAAAGATCGTTCTTTCTTTTTATCCCTTACTCATAAATTTCTGCTAGATAATACTTACTTTATAACATACAATATGAATATGATAACATATAATATTCATATTGTGAATTGGAAAAAGGTATTCCTAGGAAAAATTTTGAGATTATTTTTCTTATTTCCAAAAGTCATTTTTTGTTTGACATTTTTATTTTATTACCCACCCCATTAGGGTTTAATTCAGTTAGGAGCATAACATATCAAAAATTTAAAAGAAAAACAAAAGAATGGATAGGGTAGCTTCTTTTTTCATGGTCACATTTCAACTTATTTTTCTCTTACTTTGCATAAAATAAATTTACCTATAGCAATACATGATTTTCTTTCAATATTTTTGGGATCGAGACTTATAGCAAGAGGTCTCAAAGTGACTTACTTGCCAATCCTATACTCCCACAATTGGGAGGTCTCTTTCTCTAATCCCAAGAAGACTCTAGAGATTCACTCAAGCCCAACAAACCATAGGGTAGCAAATACGCCTATTAAAACAATTTTTTCTCTCTCTTTAAAGAAAGAATAGGCAAGTGAGGAAGGATGGGACCTCCTCACCCACAGGGATAATCTAAATCTACCAACTTAAAAGAACCACTGACACCACGTATTAGCAAAACAACTACAAGCCTAGAAAAGGTGATTGATATGTTCAACATCCTAGCCACAAAGAAGATACCAATGAGGAGAAAGGTATCTTCCTACAAATTGTCTTTGCAACATGTCACAAATATTGATCTTCCTAAGAGCCACTAGCCAAGTAGAGATTCTAACTTTAGATGGAACCTTAAAATGCCAAATGTACTTAGTGAGAGCAAAAATCGGATGTTTGGGATTTAAAAGCAATTCAAAGAAAGATTTGCCAGAGAAAAGTCCTACTTGGGAAATGGTCCATAATAGGTGGTCTAGGGAGGTAGAGAATGAAACTAATACAAGACGAGAGCAGGAAAGCAAAGGGATGGATCTTATTTTGCTCACGAATGGACAAAGGCCAAAAGTGCCAATTTCATGATGGGGGGTTAGACGATGATTGAGGGAATTAGAAGAGATGGGATGGTTGTCCAGTGTAGACAATCAATAAAGAAGCCAAAAAATACATGGCCAAAGTAGAGTTTCCCAACCATTTTTTTCCTAGAACCGAGAAGGGGCAACATTCCCAAAGCATGAGCCTCACATGAGCAAAGAAGTGCTTTTGACGAGTGTGTAAATCTCAATGGGACATGACAAGTATTCATCTTAACCCTATTTGGGATTCCAAATGATTCATTAAAATGAATGAGGCTATATCTGGTTCTCAACATCTTAACTCAAAACCTCTTTCCACATAAATAACCACCAAAACCACTTAGAACAAAGAACCTACTTTCATAAAAAGAAGTTACTCATTTTTAGGCCACCCTTCATTTCAATTTTGTCAAGGCGCTACCTAGGCGACCGCCCAAGCCCTCCCGACGCCTAGGTAGTGGTCTAGGCACTAGGAGGGGTGTTTCTAAAAATACTAAAAATTTTGGGGGGTGCCTCCTAAATCGTCTTCTTTGTCTCTTCTCGAACCAACGAACTAGTCGATTCCAACAACCGCAACTCCATCTAGCAACTCCAACTACTTTGGCAACTCCGGTGACTTCGACAAACGACTCTGGCGTCAAACGATCATCTCTGTAACATCTCTAGCTCTCTATGACGTGCAACTCAATTCAACATTCGCTCCTCCATCTTGCGACTCGACTCTACATGCGACTTCGACGAGGCTCTCTCTTTCGTCACTCTGCTCCCTGTCTCTTTCGACTCTCCCGACTCTCTCTCTGTAACTCTCTGTATCTCGGATCTCTCTCCGCTCTCTCCATTCTCTCTGCCTCTCTGCTCCCTCCATCTCTCTTGACTCTCTCCCTCTTTCTCTATTATCTTCCCTGCCCTCTTTCTCTCTTCTCTTCTCTAGTCTCTCTCTCTCTCTCTGCTATCTACTCTCAATCTCTCTGTGCATCAATTGGTGAAAGGAGCATTCTTTCTTTAATTTTTATTTGATAATTTTTGTAAAATTATTTATGTTTTTTAAAATTGTCTTTTTTATATTATTATGATGTATTATCTAATATATGTTATTTATTTATAATTTCATAATTTATACATATAATTAATTAAATATAAACTAAAAGAAAAAAATTATATATATACATACATACATACATATATACATACATACATACATATATATATATATATATATATATATATATATATATATATATATATATATATATATATATATATATATATTGAAAAGAAACTATAGATTATATTACAAAATAAAGCTACTAGACAAGGAATCTAAACTGTTGCAAGTTACAAGGGGTACAAAATGTTATGCCAATTGTTTAGCCATTCCTCGAAACTATATTCCTTGCTTAGTTTTGTAGTGTAGATCCAAATACAAAACAAAATGTTGGATCTTTCTAAAATCATAGTACTATCTTTATAGGCATTGTTAAAGACTCTACTATTCCCTTCCTTCCAAATGCTAAACCAAACAGCAAAAGCTATAATACTCGGGTAGGCTCTGATAGTTCTGTCCTGTATGCGATCATCCTCCTGCAGGTCAGCTTCTAATGTCATCGGCTTGATAAGATGGCAACGTTAGGTCCATCTGTTCCAAACTTTTGTCAAGAAACTGCAACTGCTGAAAAGATGATCCGTCGTCTCCTCGTCGTTCCAGCACAAGCAACACATAGAGGGTTGCAGATAGTGGTTAGGCATTTTTCATTGGCGATTACAATGGCATCCAGGATTTGTCTGTCCTAAACAAATGCCATCTAAAGTTCACTCACCGTGTTCTGAAGGATTTGTCTTTGGAAAGGTTTTTGCTATTATTTTATAAATACTTGTTATCAGACTAATTGGCCGAAAATTTGTTATCTTAATTGAGTTGTACTTCTTTGCTATGAGACAAATATAAGTTTCATTGACCCTTTTGTTGATGATAGCATCTTGGTGGAACTCATTCATACAATCACAGATATCCTTTTTCACAATATCTCATTCCATTTGGAAGAATTCCATGGTAAATCCATCTAGGCCTAAGGTCTTCTACCCATCATAGCTGGAGACAGCCTCCCTGATTTCCTCTTCTTTGAAGGGTCTTTCGAGCCATTGGCTTTCCTCCTCTAAAGATTCCATGCAGTCTAGTCCCTCAATCCCCCAACATCTTGTGCTTGTTTATTTGAAAATGGCTTCGAAGTGGCCAATTATAGTATCCCTTATTTGGTCATCATCCTCGAGGATGTGGCCACTTCCATCTTCCAGCCTGTAGATGATGGCCCTTGATTTCCTTAGAGTTAGAATTCTGTAGAAATATCTAGAGTTCACTTCAGCTTTGCTCGCTGGCAAGCCCTTCTCTCCAACCTGCATTTCATCTACTGAATCGTCTTTTACAATATCTAATCATTTGTCCATAAGATCCAAACTTCTATCCCCGTTCTCCAAAGCCAAATCCAACTATTGTAGGTTTTGGACCAGGTGATCAAGCTGGATTTGATCCTGGGGTTGTCTTTTGTTCCAACCTTTCAGCTTTTCCTTTAGCTATTGAAGCTTCATCATGCACCTATACCCTACCCATCCTCAATACTTGTTGTCTTCCCACTCCTTTTTCACTATTTTTTTGAACCTCGAGTTATTCAACCATTCATTTTCAAATCTGAAAGGGGTTGGTCCCCATTTTATGTTAGTGGTGTCTACCAAGATGGACCACTAATCTGAGGCAAATTTCTCTACCCACATGTTCTTTTGTTCGAGCATTTGTCCCACAATTCAACATTTCCTACGAATCTATCCAGCTTGCAAAGAGTGGGGAGATTTCTACCATTGCTCTAAGTAAACTTGAGGTTCTTCATATTAGGCTCCTTCAGGTATAAATCTAGGGTCCAATCTTTAAACAGGTGCATTTGCCTCATGGTGTACTCCCCATGGATTTTTTTAGAGATATTTCTCATTATGTTGAAGTTACCTCCTAAGCACCATAAGCCTTGGACGAGCGCTGATATGGCTACTAGCTCGATAAGGAAGTTTTCCCTATCATGATGATCACAAGGGCCATAGAATGTTGTAAGCCACCACTCCTGATCATCTTCATCCTTCATTTTAGTTGTTAGGGAAAGCCTTCCTTCCAATTTTTCCAACACAATCAAATTCTTAGACTTCACATACTTATTATTCCTCCTGTTGTGCCTCCTACTGACAAGTCAACTCAGTCGACAAAGGAGTGTTTCCACCACCAAGCCATCGTGATCTTGTCAGTGCTCCTCCGCTTCGTTTCCTGAATAGTGACAATATTTGCTTTTGAGGCTCGAAAGTTTTCCTAATGGCGTTTGATTTTAAGGTGTTGCCTACGCCTCTATTATTCCAGCTAAGGAATTTCGTGTGCATCAAAAAACACCCCTGGAAACCAGGAACACTTCATTTGATCTACACCAGTTGGGCATCTATTGACAGTAAGAGCATCTATTGACAACAAGAAGTTCCTGATTCTCTGTATCTCTTTCTCCTAAGTAGCATCTATGTCCTCCTTCTATTGGGTTAACCATATCAGTTGATTCTCTTTATTTTGTTCTAGCCAACTGTGGTTTGTTGGTTGTGTCTGTGCTGCTTGTTGATGCTAATGAGGTGTGAAGGAGGCCATGTCTTCCAAGTTTCATGTTGTGACTAGTTCTATTAGGCCTATAAAGGATCATGGAGTCTCTTCCGAAGTAGCAGAATGGGAGGGGGATAATATAACTCCAGGGGGTGGTAGCGTACCTTGTTTAGCCAACCAGCATTGGGTCGTTGATGATCCTCACTCACCTTTAGATTCCATTCTGAGTCAGCTCCTCTTGAGAAAGGAGTTCTGAAATCTGATCCTGGTAGTTGCAATCGCGCTTCCCATCGTGCCAAGGTCCCTACGTAATCCTGGCGTTCCTATTTTTGTTGCCTACTCTAGACTTGAAGCTCTTTAGGTTTGGTGGTTAGCTTGTTGCTATTTTTTGGGCCTCCCTTTCCTTCGAGCTTCTCCTTCTCCCCCTCATATTTTGTTCCCTCTTCTTGTTGATGGCCCACCTTTTTTTTTCTCCATGGGTCCAAGTCTTCTCTGGTTTCAGTCTATTAGGAAATATCTCTGGGTGGGCCTCCTCCTCTTCCGTCTGTTCCTGGGCTTGACTCCGATTCTTCATTATTTGTTTGCCTTTGTGGGCCCACTTATTTGCCAGGTCAGAAATGGTTAACCCTACTTTTGTTTGGGCTTAGTCTTGGAGCCCAATTGTCCTGAGCTTGTGTTTTATACCCT
Source organism: Tinospora cordifolia (assembly GCA_030144865.1). NCBI lineage: Eukaryota > Viridiplantae > Streptophyta > Magnoliopsida > Ranunculales > Menispermaceae > Tinospora > Tinospora cordifolia. Next base: position 34,650 of record JAJIYU010000881.1, on the reverse strand, counting down.
AGTCCTCAGCTCATCACGTTTGCGCGGATCTCCTTCTTCCCTTGGTGGGCCCTTGTATCCAACTCTTCAATCCCTTGCCACGTGGCCCACCGCCCTGTCAGCATATGTCGTCTATTCCCGTCATCATGACCCGCCTAGCATCTGTGCCCGCCAAACTATTCCATTACTTTCGCGTGCAATTTCATCCCGTCAGACATCTCACCTACTTCGTCATCGTTACCGTCACTGTCATCCAAAACTTGAACCTCGTCACTGCTTCGGTCGCTAGAAGACTGGTTCCGGTGAGCATGTCTGTTGTAGAACGATTTGCTACAAATTGGTCAATGATTTGCGACCGTAATTCCTGCACCTCCAATCCCCATTTCCTCTCCATCTCCACTAGCCGAAGTTCCTGGACGTCGCCATCATCATAGATTTCTAGCTCCTTTGGTAGGAAGCCAAAAACATGACCTTTCAGTCTGATGAAAGCCACCTCCATAGTCCATCCCGTCAAGGTTGCTTCGACTATATCGAGAAGTCCGCTGCACGCCTCTCCTATCTTATCAAACGTGTGTATGTTCCAATTTCTCGACTCAACGCCTTTGATTCCCCTCCAATTATTCCGACAAGCCATCTGGTCGCCCTGACTTGTCATTTCTTCATTCCACTCCTCTATGTAGAATCCTCCTAGGTAAGTCTGGTATCTGCTTGGAGTAGGCTCATGTCCTTCAGGTCTGGGCAGATTGGCAATCCTCACACAACATCAAGTCTGCGAATATAGATCTCCTTCATCAGCATCTGCCTTAGAGATCTATCGATCATTGCCCATGAGGTGTCATCTAATGTTTTCATGACTAAGAACCATGAGGTCCGTCTAGGTCCGTGGTTGTCTTCTCCTGCTCTGTATCGCGCTCGTTTTGGTTTGTTGGTGGTGGTCCGATCTCAAACTGTCTTATTCTTCTCCTGCTTGGATCTCCTTCTGCCTAGGTCCTTCCAGCTTGTTCGCCACTCGCCCTAATTTCTTCCTACTCTTGTCTATTCGTTGTGGTCATTATTCTGTTCCTATATTCCGACATCTCATGTACTACTCTATCCAAAGCTTTCCACAGGTGTCGCCATACCTCCGTGGTTCTTTCTTCTGGGACTATCACGCTTTGGTGTTGGCCATTCACCAATTTTTTAAGCTACAGATATCGTTCATTTTTGTTCACCACCACTTCCATGATTGTTGTATAGCCTCTGCTTCTGTGGAGTCCTATTGTGCCTTTCCTTCCCGTCTCTCCTTCAATAAGCTTTCTCAATTGATTTTTTATCCAAATGATTATATCCCTACAAACCACGAGGCAGTATGTTTTGGTCTTTGTCACTTCTTGGATTAGAACCTCGTTGCATTCCTTCATATGGCATAAAGAAAAATATTTAAACCTCGTTGGAAAGGATTAATATCGCCACTACCCATTCATTGTAGTTTGGATTTTGGAGTTATTGCATTGACTGCTTTTAATCTCTTCTGTCCTCAGTCATCATTGGCCTCAACCGGTCACCTGCATCTGTCGATTGTCTATTACTCTGTTTCCCTGTGTCGTCACAAGTAGGACTCCCTAAGGACGATGATCATTCCACTCCAAAATGTGTGTGTTACCACGTGTCGATCATTCCGCTCTTGCTCAACTAGAGTCATGGCTCGATTGTTTCTTCGTTCATGATCTTGTGGGTTCCGAGTGTTGTTTCGCTGTGGTCCGCTCGTTGTTCTCCAATCATTGCTTCGTCGCTCCATGTTTACATTAGTGGATCACATTATATGTATTTTATAATTATATATAGTATTTATTAATTATATGTACATAAATTATAAAATTATATGGTGAAAGACTAATAAATAAATAAATAATTCTTCATAAATCTTTAAGTAATTATTTAAGGAGCACCTAGGCCCCATCTTGCCTTATGGAAACTTAGTGCCTTAAATTGCCTTACTACCATAGCAACACTGTTTCATTTTAGGTTCGGTTACCTCGTTCCAATTGACAAGGCTAGAGTATATATTCTCCCTACTCCAAAAGAAAGTTTTGAACTTAATCTTCAATTTACTATGCTACTATGGAAGAAATTCTAAAGATGGATAAATAATAGAATGGAAAAGCTAACAACACTTTCTAAAATAAGGGAAAGTCTATCCCCTTTCATAATGAGTGTTTTCCCAACCATTGAGTCTACTATTAATCCTAAAAAGAATAGGATCCTAAAATTCTTTCTTCAACAAATTCCATCCAAGTGGCAGCCCAAAATTCTTCATCATCCAAGAGCCCACTAAGCAACCTACCATTTTCCAAACGCATAATTGATTTCGCTTCCATGTTAATTCTAGTCATAGTAGTCAAAATCGCGACCCATTGCTAGGGGTGAATTGATTCATCCCCTAAAAATTTGGATCATGAGTGAGAATCAACACCCTAGTGAATTACTTCCTAAACTAGGTTGAGTCCATGAGAATCGCACGATTCTATCGTGCAATTCATTAATTCAACCCAATTCAATTTCTATTTTTGGCTCTTCTATATTCGTGCAACCATAATGAAGAAAACCATTTAACCATTAAAAATATAAATAAATAACAACTTTACTATTTAAGAAACAAACCCACATTATAATTATCTTATGAAAATTTTGATGAATGATTTACTATTTTGTAATTTGTTGACTTGTTTTAGCTATGAACTTTTAATTCATGATCGAGTGTAATAAGTCATTGAACTTTGATGTTTGAAACAGATGAATTTTTATTTATTACACTAATTCTAGTTTACATCAACAACTCAATACGAATATTTTGTTGTCTAATTTCTATTTAAAGTACTTTCATCCACTTACTGTTTCATTTTTGAAGCTACAAGTTATAAATTATGCGAGATCTTCAATTGCATGTGGAATGTTTTATCATATTTATACGTCACCTCTTTGACTTCCAAATCTTTGATAATTTTTAATAAGATTTATGTGTTAGAAATTAAAATTCAATGATCAGATTTAATAGAATAAATCAGAAATTGAAAACAAGATCTTAAACGTTAAGAAAGAACTTTAATATAACATTAAGAATACAAATAAATATCTCAAGAAACCAAAACTAATATATAAATTATAGTGGTGACCCAAATCCCTTCAATTCACAGGGAACCCAACGATTCACTTGCGAATCATGATTCTAACTATCGTGATCCCATTTAGTTGAAATTTTGCCATATTGAGTTTGAGACTTGACATACAGCTGAAACAATTTAGTAGCTAGGAAACATTCAAAAAATACTTCTCCTCCCCCTTCAAAAAGATTACGTATTATTGGCAACCTACAAGTGGGCAAGCACAATATTTGTCCTCTCCAACAGAGAAACCATCTAGCAGAAATGATTGTTTAAAGGAAACGACATAAATTATATTACCAAAACAGAGAACAAAATGGATGAGGTATCCAGAAGATTACAAAACCATTACAAAGATTGTAGGATGTTATTACAGTTCCTGATCCAGTCCCCATAATTGTAACCTAATCCTACTTCACAAGAGGAAACCCGAGTGGCGAACAAACAAACTGTTCTATTCCAAGTTTGCCCAAATTGACCAAAACACTACAGGAAATGCACCTGTTCCTAGATTCCCAAATCGCAGATTAACTTGCAAAAAGGATATGTACCCCGTACGTCCAATTGGAGCTTGGAATTATGGCTGGATTTGAAAAAATGCTTCTATTGATGGTGCTTCAAGTGTGTGAGGCTTGCCCTTCCATCATATGTTAGTACTCAGCTTACAGCTCCCAAAAAACTTGGATGACTTCTACATTTGCCTTCCTACATAAGCATCACAAAGAAGGAGAAAGATAATGAAAAGGAAATTTCTTTTGTATCACTCTTGCAGGTTTAGGCACCCCAAACCTATCAGCCAAGGAAGTTTTTTATCTTTGACAGGCACTTTGGTTGACTAAATGATGGCATGTCACAAATTAAGCTTAACTTTTGAACTGGAGGTTAAGGTTGAGAAGAAGGATTTGGAAGAATAGATTTCTGATCATTTTGGAAGCCACGCCCATTAATTTGCCTGCTCAGTAAAAGTCACCTGATCCAATTTTTGAAGAAGCCTATCATCTCTAGCGACTCTTGGTCAGCTAATTGTCTCCTTAAATTAAAGTTTCAGCCAATAGTATTTGTTGTATCTGACAAGCAGCCCATACGCTGTAGCATCCTTGGAATCTCTTAGTCTGTACAGCCTAGAATAGGTTTGACTTAAGGGAGAAGTTCCACACCAGGTCTCCCCAAAAACAAATAAATTTCTCTGTTACCTACTTGCCACCAAACTTGATTGAGGAAGCAGGGGGAATATGGAGTAAATCAATTTGTACTGAGACCTGCTGGTAGCTTTTTTATTAAGCCTGCCATCGTGTCGTTAGGGTCGATGTCATGAGTACTAGCTATCACTCTACCCCATAGGGAAGAGCTAGAGTTGGGAAATCTCCATAGCCATTTAGCTGCCAGCACCATATTTCTTGCTCTAAAATTACCAAACTCCAACCCACCTCATTGTAACTGACGACAGACTTGTTTCCAGCTGAAAAAAAATATAGTCTTTTCTTTGTTTTGAAACTTTCATAGGAAATTCCTCATTTGTTTCACCACTACAACAACTTTTGAGGGAATCTTAAAAACTTACATATAATACGTTGGGAGAGCCTCCAAAACTGATTTGATTAGAAGCTCCCTACTACCACTTACTAGGTAACTTCCTTTCAAGCTTTCCATTCATGTTTGATGATTTGAATGACAAGATCCCAAAAGGAAAGATGTCTCACGTTTCACCCAAGCAGAATGCTAAGGTATACGATTGGCCATGACCCACAACTACTCTCATCTGGTCTGCTATCATGTGCAACTCACCATCCATAATGTTGATGCCACCCAGTTGACTTTTGTTGAAATTGATGTTCATCCCAAAAATCATGCAAAAAATTCTGAGAACATTCAGCAGTATTTGACAATTGTGCTCATCATTATTTATGAAGAAGACGTAATCATCTGCATATTGAAGGTGTGCAACATGCACCTTGTCCTTCCCAAGCATAAAGCCTTACAGACCATTGTCCTTCACTTTCTGCATCATACCGTGCAAGGTATTGACTGTGAGGATGTATAAGAACAGGGTCAACAGGTTCCCTTGCCAAAGCCCTCTATGGGCTTCTATTTCTCCCTGGGTCTTTTGTTTATCATAATTGAGTAATTGGTAGTGGTGAGAAGCCTTTGGAAATCATTAATTGTCTTATGTAGAACCTCTCAAAGAAGTAAAGAGAGGCCTTCACAATAATTTCATTCAAGCTTGTACATGGACTTACAAGATGCTAATTCATGATCCTACATGAATGGTCCTTCACGATCAAACAAATGTAAGTCTCAATGATCGAGACAATGATCATTCCACTTTACTAAATTTCTTCAAACAAATAAGTTTTTTAGGGAAGTTAAAGTTTGTGGTTGAAAATTCAAAATCTACAAAATCAAAAGTGTACATAGGGTGCTAACATTTTGTATGGTCTCAGAAGCCAAGCATCGCTATGCATGGCTACCAGAGAACGCACGCAGGAAGGACGACGGCATACAAAGGGCGATCAGAGATGATAGGTGTACAGCAGATACCACACAGAGGCAACTGATAACAGAGGAAGGTACGAGGAAGGAAAAAGACATCGAAAGACGAAGAAATAAGACGGCACAACAAGAACATAAAGGCTCGCCAAGAAGGAAGAACAATGAGATAACCAAAGTGAGGAAAGGGACATGGAGGAATGTTCTTACCTACCATGAGACAAAAAACGAACAACGATGGATGAACATTATTACAACGAAGGAAAAGAAGTAGTAAATACAAACCACACCAACAGCAACCGAACACATTGGTTACTAGTTACCAAAAGAAGAAAGGACATTTTACTCCTATTCGAGCCGGTCAACTTAGTAAATGCAAGGTGATGAAGACGACAACTGGGGAATGGCATTACGTGTCATTCCCCACGAGGATTTAAATTCTTCTCGATCTTCACTCAAGAGATTGCAATAAAGCCATAATGTAGGTCACCAAAAACTGGCATTGTCACATTGCCGTCACTAAAGAGACGATTACCTGGGTGAAGAAAAAAATTGAACACGCACTGGACGATAGGGACGATACAAAAAAATTGGGTTTTTCGGGGTGCAGGCTTCAGCTTAATCATGGAAGTGTTGTTCAATGAAAGAAGTAGATTCATAAAATTGACAAAGATGATCAACGAGCAGCATGAGAGCATCGTTGTCCCGGAGGAGCAGACGACGGAGGCCTAGAGGAATCTTTGGAGGGCATTGGATATAGTCATAAAGGAGGTGGCGGATAGACAAACAAAGGAAGAGAATAGAGCAAGACAGACACAACAGATAGAGAAGATGGAGAAGACAACAAACGATGATAAGGAGAGAAGGAACAAAGGAGCATGGTGACGAGCAAAGAAAGGGAACCAAAGATTAAGATGAAACTATGACTCTGAGGGGCGAAGACAGGAGATGGAAAAGGAAGGGGATTGTCACTTCGAGGTGAAGAAGTTTATCATGATAAGAACCTCGAATGAAACCCCATGGAGTGTGGTGGATCGTTTGGTTCATCAACTGCTAAAGAGAGATGTCCATAAGAGGATGAATGTGGCCAGAGGGATGTTGTACTTTCAAAATGAAGCAAAGATCAAAATACTCCAAGCTAAAAAATATTAGACCCTCCTAGGTGGTTTTTACATTGAAGAGTGGTCTGAGGTGCTGGTTGAAGCAGGAGCACAGGTCGCATGCCCAGACGGTTGGGTGGGGATCAAATGGATAAAACTAAAAAAGTGGAATATCTACACCTTCGAAAAGATGGGCAAGGCCTATGGTGGTTTGATCAACATTGCGCAAATCACCAGCTCCAATTTATTAATGGAGATAGTGTTCATGTGCTTAAGAGGGCATGAATCAAGATTCCTACCAAAGGAATTCGATATCTATAATGATACTGACATACAGGAGTTACGTTTGGTCGAAGTGGAGCAAAATTGGGGGATGAAAATTACAAAGCTTCGATTGAAACTGTTAGATCAGCTCTCCAAAAACCACAGGGAGACGCTGGCAGACGTCAAAAGATGGAGGAATGACGATCGGCATAGCACAGAAATCAAGATCCAGAGTAGTGATGAGGATGACACGTCGATCAAGGAAGAGGAATGGATGACAACGCAAGGACACGAGTCAGGCAACAACACAGGGAGGACGGCAGGAGCAAGCCAACGGTCACTAAACGGGCGGCAGAGTGCAGTGGTGGGCCCAGCAACATTAATGAACGAAATATTGTTCACTTGAGATGAACCAATTGCCAAAATAAAGATGAAGGCCAGGCGGATTGGATCCAACTTCTGGCCCAAGTAAGGTTGGGCAGATCCTATAAACGAAGCCCAGCTAGAGATACTGGGCTAAATGATGATGAACATGGATTGGGCAACTCCAACAACGAACTTCAACCAAGAGTGGTTCTAGGACAAAATGAAGGACTTGGACAGGCCCACACTTAAAGTCTATGTGAGGGCCAAGAATGGGAGAGAATGTAACAGGCTTGGGGCCATGGCCTACTGGGCAGGCCACATGGAAGATAGCGAGTCGAACTTGGACACCAACTCAGATTACCAAGAATATTTAACCCAAACTGAGTCAAAGAGAGTCCCAAATACTCCACACATAGACACAGATTGCACGGATACTGATACAGGTTCGATGAAGGAAATAGAGAACGACAGGGAGCGCCTATAACTAGGTATGCACTAATAACCCTGACTATCTCCCCTCTATCCCTCACAGCAGGTTTGATGACAATGGATCGAGCCATATTCCATCAACGACAAGAGACAGACAGAAAGAAGGAATACATCAACAATAGACAAATCCAACCAAGAACACAGATATATCGAAGGGGGAGAAGCAGATGATAAGTTGGCATGATAATAGCGAGAGCATTAGAGTCACCCAAGCAATGGAGTATGAAAGGGTTGGAGACTTTCTACTTTCGATCAATGCGCAGCAAATCACAGTTCAGTAATCCCCTAGAAGGAGGCAATGGGAGTTGAAGTTTTCATGAAGATCTTGAGTTCGAATATCCGCGGATGCGAGTCAGGGAGAAAAGATGGGCTATAAGGAGATCTATAGCTGTTGTAAAGGCGAATTTAATTTCCCTTCAAGAAACAAAGAAGTTTGTAATCGATCAAGACTTGGTTGCAAAGCTATGGAAGAAAAGATTCGTAAAACGGGTGGCGCTTCCAGTAGAAGGCTCGGCTGGGGGAATATTGCTAATGTGGGACATTTCATAATACAGTGGTAGATGAGAAATGGGAAAGAACCTACTCCCTTGCTATCAAAATCAAAGATGATGATAAAGGTGATTGGTGGCTCACAACAGTTTACAGCCCGTGCGATGACAAAGGAAAGGAGGATTGCTTAATTGAGCTTGCAGCTGTGTCGAATTACATACAGAGGCCCTAGTGTGCGGGAGAGGATTTAACATGGTCCGAAATATGACTAAAAAGAAAAACAACAACCACACCATGAGTAAAATGAGAAAGTTCGATGATGGATTCAAGACATGAACCTATACGAGCTAGAGCTCAAGAATTTGTTATACACATGGAGCAACGAGCAAACATCCCCCGCAATGTCCAAACTGGATAGGTTTCTCTGCAATGAGCAAAGGGAGGGGGGGGGAGGGATGTTCAATCACCAGAGAGTATAAGGTTTGCAGTAGGTAACTTCGAACCATTGGCCAATCATGCTGGATACAGAGGGGACTAAGTGGGGATCTGCCCCGTTCTGTTTTGAGAATATATGGCTACAATAGTCAAATTTTAAAGAGATGATACAACAGGAATGGGAGGCAGACACAAGTCAGGGCTGGGAAAGATACAAGCTAATGCTAAAACTTCAAAATCTGAAAAGTAAATCAAAAAGTTGGAGTAAATGCCAGGTTGCAATTGATGAAGACAGGAAAACAGCATTGATGGACAAAGTGACAGTGTTGGATAGGTACTTGGAAATAGAGGATGATCCAGAATTGTTGGTTGAAAGGAGGAAGTGGACCAAGGACATTCAAACTTTGGAGTGTAAACATGAAAGGAAGTGTAGACAACGGGCTAAGATGAAATGCGTCAATGAAGGAGATGTCAACACAAAATTCTTTTCATAGAATACTATCCCTCAGAAAAGCTAGAGCAACAATAGCAAAACTAGAGGATAGAAAAGGGAACCTAGTAGAATATGCAGAGGACATCCAAAAGCAAATATTGGAGTATTATGCCGGGTTGTTCAAGGAAACGACCTATAGTAAATGGGGAGTAGAGGGGCTTCAATGGCAAAGAATTATTGAAGAGCATAGTAGTTGGTTGGAAAAGGAGTTTGAAGAAGAGTTGATAAAGGAAGCAGTCATCACCTGTGATGGGGGCAAAGTGCCTGGTCTGGATAGTTTTACCATAGCCTTCTTTCAGCACGAATGGGAAACAGTCAAAAAGGATATACTGGACTATATGAAGGAATTCCAATAGGATGCAATCATTAACAGAAAGGTGAATGAGACATATATTTGTCTCATCCCAAGGAAAGTTAATTCTATACAGGTGGAGAACTTTCGTCTGATTAAGTCTCACCACAAGCTTATACAAGATTATAGCTAAGACTCTGGCCAACAGGTTCGCGACAATCCTTCCAAAAATAGTAAGCGAACACCAACTTGCTTTTGTTAAGGATAGGCAAATAACAAAAGTCATTATGATTGTGAATGAAGTTGTGGAAGACTACAAAGTCAATGGTAAAGACAGCCTACTCCTAATGGTCGACTTTGCAAAAGCTTATGACTCAGTAAGATGGAGTTTCTTGAATTTTCTTTTAAAACAAAAAGGGTTCGGTGCTCTCTGGCGCAGATGGATGTAGGCCTGTCTACAGACAACTAACTACTCAATTTTTGTCAATAGTAGACCCCGAGGGAAAGTTTTTGGGCAAAGAGGTCTAAGACAGGGTGATCCTTTGTCACCTTTCTTATATACAATAGTTGTTGATACTCTCACCAAAATTCTTGAAACGGTAGTTTAGGCCGAAAAGTTGCAAGGCATAACAATAGGAAAGATAAGGTTCAACTCACTCATCTTCTCTTTGCAGAAGATTGCCTAATTTTTATGCAGAACAAGAAGGAAGAATCAAAGGTTATAATGGATGCATTAAGCACTTTTTGTTTCCTATCGAGGTAGAAAATCAACGGCAACAAAAGTCCATTGTTGGGCATCAATATGGAGAAGGAGGTGGCAATCAAAGTGGCTACAGATTTCAAAGTTTCCCCAAGAGATTGGCCTCTAATGTATCTAATGCCACTAGGTGGCAATCCATACAAGGTGGACTTCTGGGACTCAGTTATTCAAATCATTAAAAGAAGAATAGCTGGCTAGGAAAGATGCTACCTATCAAAGCCAAAGGGAGGCAGGTTGCTATTACTAAAATCAGTGTTGGAAGCTCTGCCAACGTACTATATGTGGATATTCAGAATGTCAAAGAAGGTGGCTAGCATTATCGAAAGGCACATGCGAGATTTCCTATGGAAACAGAAAAACTCTAAGAAGGGACAGCACATGGTTAAGTGGGCCCAAGTCTGTAAAGCTCTAGAACAAGGAGGCTTAGACATAGGAGGACTGATCAAAAGGAATATGGCCCTAAGGGGCAAGTGGTTGTGGTGCATGATGGAGTGACTGGGAACAATGTGGGCAAAGGTAGTTCGAAGTATCCATGGAATGAAGGCTTTTGGGAGAGAAGTTGGTCTAAACAAAAGAAGTAGTTACGGGTCTACATGGAAAGATAAATTCAGATCGTACGATAAGTTTCGGCCTCATATAATTTGGAAAATAGGAAAGGCAGATAGTATTAGATTCTGGGAAGACAGTGTGGCAAAGAAAAGCTAACGGAGACGTTTCCTAATATTTACAAAATATCAAGGAAACACGAGGCCCCTTTATCTGAGTTCAGAGCTTGCAGCAATATGGGTGACACTACACAGTGGGGATGGAATCTTCCTTTATATAGGAATCTAGCAAACGATTGTATTGGAGAATTGGGTGAACTGCTCTCCAAATTGCATGGATTTCACATTCAAGGAACGGAATCAGAGGATAGACCTATTTGGAGTGGAGAGACCAGCACACAGTTTTGAGTAAAATCCTTCATGGAAACACTGACAGTTCAATCCCTCAATCTGCCGGACATCCCTGTAGAATTCATTTGGCACATTAAAGACCCCTTGAAAGCAAGAATGTTAGCATGGCTAATTAGCCTAAACAAGCTAAAGACTGTGAAAAACCTTCATAAGCGATTCCCCAATTATTTTCTAAATCTGTCTATGTGTATCATATGCAAGAACAGCATGAAAAGCACTCATCACCTGTTCGTTGTATGCAAAGTAACTTTGTCAGTATGGCAGCAATGGAACCAGCAAAACAACAGCATAGTCCCTCCCCCTTGAAGATGCTACTTTCCAAATCCCCACGAGCAAAGGAATAGCTAAGACTAAACAACACTAGAAGGTGATTTTAGTAGTTGTATGATATTCCATTTGGGAGAAAAGGAATACCAAACATTTTAGGGAAAAGAAGAATTCATAACGGATGATATGGGAGAAATCCAATATTTTGTTTACGACACGGATCTCGAGATCTAAACTAGCACGAGGTTATAATTTTGGGGAATGGGTTCGTAATGGGGGGAATATCTTACAGACTTTGTGAGATGTAATTATATCTGTATACCTCATCTAGCATTTTGTACTTTCTCTATTATAATTAATATAGTTTCCATTTCCCCCAAAAAAAAAATTCTTCAAACACAAACATAGTATCCTTTCACAACCTCCTAATTATATGGTAAAAAGCCATTCAAAAGTCGTAAAGACCTAGCACTTTGTGATGGGACAAAGTGCTACAACATATAGGAATTGATCTAAGGACCTCGCACTTTGGGAAAAGTAGTAAGGACCTAGAACTTTCTCCCAAAATTCAACCTACAACATCTAGGAATGGCCCTAAGGTTTTTTTTTTTTTTATATTTTGAACATGAACTATTGTATTGATAGTAATTAAATAATTACATAAGGCTGTCAGATAACATATCTGAGCGAGAATTACGTAAATCGTAAGGTTAGACCATGTTAACTTGGCACCAGGCAATGGAGGTTCACCACAAGCTCATAAATTAATTGGCCAAAGGCTTGCACGCTCCTCAATAATCTAGAATAATTCATGTTCTCATTAAGCATACGAACTAAGTTAAAGTCACCAGCCACACACCTTTGAAAGTCTAGCAAGTCATCCTAAAACAACTATCTCTAAGATGAGGAAAGTGGGTCATAGACGTCAGAAAACCAATGGCATATGCATTTACTTCTCATTAAATAGAATACATCAAGAAAATGCTTTTCTAACTACAAAAAAGGAACTATTACATTCTTTTATACTACATTTTTAAGTCCATTAGATGTATCTGCAGTGCACATCTTAATGTATGCTAAAATTAATCTAAAGTTGCACTATGTTTTCCATTTTAATCCATATTTTCTTGTAGTAAAAAGAGCACCATCCAAAGCTTTATTTACATGAATAGAATTACTAATCATATATGTTTACATATAGGAGTATCTCTATTTTATCAAATGATATGGTTGTTTCCATGACAAGCACAATTGAGGACTCTAGATAATGGTTCAAAAATTACTAGAAATTTGACAAACTTCCACGAATTATTTCCCTTTTTTAAACCATCGAAGTGGGAAGTGTAGGTAAAATCGAAATTACATAAATTCTCTAAAATAATTGGACAAAGTTCAAGAAATTTGATAATGATCTACATTCTCAATTTAAAAACACAGAAAATTAATTAAAAATTCTACAAAATTAGATGAAATTCAACATAGAAATTTAAAAAAAAAAAAGGTTATCTTACCAATAAAAAACTAGAAATACTAATAATTATGTATTATTTTCAACTACATCAACTAACATAGCAGAATAAGTTCAAAAATTTTAACAAGTTAACGAACTATAAAATCATTTCACGTGTTTTAACAATAAGATAAGAAAAGAAACATTTAAGTAAATAAAGTTGAAATAAGATGAAAGATAAAAAAATAAATTTGAAATGTTTTAAAAGCTATTTAATATAAGACAAAATTGAAAAAATACACTTAAATAACAAATTAATAAAACGTCACATTATCAAGCCAATGATGTTGGGGGTCGACTTGCAGGAGAAAGAGTGTAACCAGCCCAAAAACATTATTGCATATACGAAAATGATATCTTTTGCTATTTGGGTCAACATTTGGGAGGAGCGAAATAGTAGACTGTCCAACAATGTTTGTAAAAATGTTACTAGCACTTGAGAAAGATCCAATATTTTGTTTTGTACTTGGATCTATACTATAAAACTTAGTAAAGGATATAGCTTCGGGGATTGGCTAGACAACTGGCAAAACATTTGTACACCTTGTAATTTTGTTGCTTTCCAAATTCCTCATCTGGTAGCTTTTTATTTAGTAATATATTTTCTAGTTTCTTTTCAAAAAAAGATAAGTTAATAAAATAAGCTAAGCATGGTAAAATCAAAAGTAGCAAACAATAAATGAAACTTCACCGAATTTCGCTGAAATTCAACGAAGATTTTAACGAAATCCACGAAAACTTTGAAGACTTTGGCGAAATTCGAAGATTTTGATGATTCTTGGTGAAATTCGTGGAATACTCAAGTAAATAATATAACAAGCTTAACATGTGCGATGGACACTAAACATTGTTAATGTTAAAATATATGTTTAAAATTATTATATTTGTACTTTTATATAAAAATATATCAATTTATATTTGTTTTCATAATTTTAATAGAAATTATACATATTTTAGCATTTACATAAAATTTTTTCAACTTCTCTAATTCAACAAACTTTCATAAAAATTCTCTTGAATTTCTCGAACTTTTTAAATTTATTTTGATTTTCAAAACTCAAAGTTTGAGGCAAAATCAAGTTTTTGTTTTGTGTCCTAAAATTCGTATCTCATTCAAGAAATTCCAAGAATTGATTTCCTCTAGCACACAAGAAAATTTCATAATCAAAGGAAATAAGCTTTCACACGAAAGGTACAAATATGAGCCTGATGTTTTCTCATTTCCAGCAGTTAAATGTTCAATCAAGAACTACCATGAATTCTTACATGGTGCTACTATAGCATAAATATCAATAGTTCATGCCTAAAAAAGCATGAAAATGGGAAATACATGATCCTTTGCAACACACAGCAATTTGTGATCCAACAGAAAATACTCTCAAGTCGCGTGGCCACTGGCTTAATTAAGAAAGAGTAGGCTACAAACATGGGAAGAAGACATGTGAAATTTCTAATTAGCATTAAGTACCTCGTGAATAACAGCACATGTAATACAAAGCAACAAGTATTTATCTCTAAACCAACAGGATACAACAGAACCAATTCAAACATTTTATGCATCATAGTTGAACTCTTAAGTCACATGAGAGAAATGCATAAGAATTTACATACCGAGTTAACTCCAGGGGGAAAAGAACTTCCTTCAAACACTCCTGTTAACATTCATTTAGGAATCAAAATCTAAACAATCTTCTATTCTTTCTAAATAAAAGACATCATGCAACTCCACCAACATATCATTGCATATTACTGCATCTAAGTCTAAACCATCTTTCATTTCTTTGAAATGATTGGAGACAGATATATTATCATAAAGTAACAATATAAATGGATCTCATCAACGTTGAACACGTGAACTGCTAAATATATGAAATCTCGAGCATTTTATATCTACAATTCTTCAAGATGAACAGAAATGCTCTATAGGCTCATTCAGTGCACAGAATATAATAGGATTATTTTTATTGGATTGAACTAAATTAGATAAAATAAGATAGGATAAAATTAACATAAAAATCCAAAACTCAATACAAAGGATAAACAGTAATATGAAAAATGGATACAAATTTTTGACAGCCACCAACTATTGACAATAGGTCTAAAAAAGTATCTACACGGTGATATTTAGATATTTGCACCTTGTCCAAATAAGAAACCATGTCATATATGTTTGAAACAGATTCCATTTTTTTTTTTTCGTGATGATGTCCGAGCTTAAGGCTGGCTAATCCACCCCGGGATGCACTCCCCCACCCCAAGGCTGGGACCCAGGAGACGAAAAGGGATTCAAATGGCAGATATCCGACTCAAATACGGGACTTACGTCTCATCAGCACAGATTCCATTTTGAAATATTTGAAAAAGCACTATCTCGTTAAAAGGTTATATAGACCTGCCCTATCTAGGCTCTCAAATCAATTTGTCAAGACTGGAATAGTATAACATAGGAAGATCTTATATCCATATAGAATCCCAATTTTGGACATCACTATTTTATCGCAGTGCAATAGGACAAAAATGAGGATGCAATTACTTTTAATCCTATCTTTGTTGGAGTTAAAGCAAGGGATTGAGACCAAAATTAACTCCATTTCACCCAATCCCATGCATTAAACAGTCCCTTATAAGTATATTGATAATGATTATAAAAAGAAAACAGTTGCCAAATGATATAATATTTTGAGAGCTTTTGGGGAGAAAAAGAAAAAACAACAGGCATGAAGCAGCAGACAAAATCAACCAACCTAGGAGATAATTTTCACAAGGTATTGGTGTCCACCAGGGCCGCGACTGCATATCTTCATTGAAGGTCAAGCTTTTACTGCTCTCCTCACTTGAAAACTCAAGGAACTGAATGCCATAATTTAATCTATCAAGAGCGCACTGCAGAAAGAAGCATGAAAACAGTAAAAATAAAGTTGCCATCACATGTCTATGGAAATGCAAATCAAGAAACAAAAAATTAAAATTAAGAGGTGCATAAAACATCTGACCTCTTCCTCTTCAATGGAGTCTGCTTTTTGCTTTAGTTGCAGAAGAGAAGCTTCAAGCCTAGCCATCAAATACTGATGAGAATGTTGCAATTTTTCTTTGAACTGGACAAACTCAATTACCTGTAGTTTGAATTATGAAAAATTATTAGAACTCTGCATCATGGTAGTAAAGCGGGGGGGGGGGGGGGGGGGGGGGGAGGAGGAGAGGGGGGGGGGGGGGGGGGGGGGGGGGGGGGGGGGGGGGGGGGGGGGGGGGGGGGGGGGTGACATCACAAGAGCAAGCGGCTAGGAAAAATGATTTAAAGACACCACTACTTGATGTTTTCATCATACCTAGGTTATTGCCCATCTAATTCTAGGCAAAGAATGCCTAGTCATCGGCTCAGCAACGCCTAGACGTTACAAATGCAGTAGTTTATAGGTCCCTAATCCCTAATACAAACCTTGTATACATAAACCAAAGGAATGGGCTTAACACTAAAGTTGAGCCTGACAAGCACAAACCATATGTTCAAGGTTCAACTAGCAAGAAAAACATTTATAAAATTAAAAAATATATATTAAACCTGGGTGCTTGCACAATAGAGGAAATTAAGAAACATATATTTCTTGTAAGATACAATCCATATAAGACACGCAGAATGAAAAAAGAAGAAAGAGAGCAAGTGGCCCAAAGTAAGAACAAGAGAGAAAGCAAGTGAGAAAACCATGAAAACATATGCAAAAATAAGCAAACAATATGCATGAAGCAAACTATATATCAAGAAGCACAATATATTCGTAAGGAAAAGATAGCCACAAAGATTTAAATAGATGAAGATCAACAAAGAATGATGGTTGAGGTAGTGGAATCCTCTTTCCCCTTTTCTTTTCACTTTGTTTCGGACCTCTTGAGTCATGCTTGACAAAGCTAGGGTCTTCCGTCTTATTGAAGGCCTTTACCGTTGGAAAAAATAAGGTTGAGGTTACTCAATTACAGTTGGCAAAAGATACCTTGCCTTTTCTGGATGGGTGGTAGGAGTACGTCTCTAAAACTCTAAACGGAGTGCATTGTTTTTGTTGGCTTTTGGGTCTAGTGATAAAAAAATCCAAGCGTCAAATGGTTGGAATCCCAATTCTAGATTCAAGGTAGTGGCTTCTAGATCAGGATGCCCATTAGGATTACTAATGAGGTATTTGGGTATGCATCTTGGTGGGTAACCTCTAAAAGTTGAGTTCAAGTAGCAAGTGATTAGTAAAGGTTCTTGAAGACTTGATGGATGATCTAAGGGTGAGCGACTTTGATAAAATCTGCACTAGTTGCTCTTCTTATCTATTATCTGTTTGTCCACAGGGTCTTATAGAAGGCGGCTTGATTTTATAGAAAAATTCATGAAGGTCTAGTAAGTTATGAAGATAGGACGAGGGCCAATCATTTGGTGGCCTGAGATGTTGTGAAGAAAAGAGTTGAGTTTGGGGGTCTTGGAGTGGTTAGTGTTTCTAGCAAGAATAGGCTTTGGTAGCAAAGTGGCTTTAGCATTTTCCAGGAAGCAACAAAAGTTAAGGAGTGTCATTGTTAGTACGCATGAGTTCCATGCAAATTGAAGGGACACATATCTAGCACCTCACTAAACGTTTAGAAGTCCTTGAGAATTTATTTATTCCATTTATCCTTCTTACCTTCCTAGGGTGAGGTTGCATTTAGTTCTTGTGCTAGAACCAATACTGACACTCTACACTTCATCACAGTCCTATTTCGGCTTTTAGGAACCCAAAGTCTAGAGTAGGCAATATTCTCATGTGGACATTTCACTAGAGCAACAACTCTACTACTCCTAGGAGGGAGTGGGAATTAGACTTCTTAGCAAGTGCTTTCAAAGGTTGTATCCTTTCAAGGGGTAGTGATGAAATCATTTGGCCTTTAGTCAAATACGTAAAATTTTTGCTTTTAATAAAAATATATTGCTAATAATCATTTTCCCCTAGTTTAAGTTACAAGATGAGGTAAAATTTTACAAAAACGTGTTGTAACAGAGAATCAATCCACACTTTATTAAACATCTCCATCCACATTCAGTATTTCTATACAAATAGCATAGAGATACATTATACATACAAGATTTTGTCAGGGTCAATGCATCTAATTGGATACTGGTCATTTATCAGCAAGCTTGCTCATGGTTATAACTTCTCAAGTGGAGAGGGAATGACTAATCTCTTGTAGTTTCCTTCCTCTTCTTGCCTCTTAAGGATAGAGCACTTCTTGGCTTCCTTTCTGTGGTTGCAATTTTTGTTTCTTGTTCAATGATGTTGTATCTTGTCAAGAGAGACAGAGAAAAAGAGAGAGAGAGAGAGAGAGAGAGAGAGAGAGAGAAACTGAGAAACTTCTTCAAATTGTTTTCAATGACTAACAAAATGGATTCTTCATAATCGATACTTAATTTCTAAAACTAAAATTTTCCTATTGCATCATTCTCATAAACCTCAAGGTGTTGGAGTAAGCCAAATACCAACCTCTGGAAGTGACAAACCTAAGTTCAAAACTCACCCTAAAGGAGCAGTCACCTCTTAGTTTTTCACAATGTAAGAATAAGAAGTTTGTGCATGGCACCAAGGGATTAATCGAGAAAGAGGCCTTGAAACTCTTGATCGTTAAAAAAATAATAATAATAATTTAAAATCCTTGGCCTAGTGAAAAGCACTTATTTGAGAGTTTGGAGAACTGAATTCAAATTCAAATTGATGAATCATAGGGTTGATCTCATATACATTACGTGTATAAAAAATAAAAAGCATTTAGAAGGTAACAACCGTAGGTGTATAGGTTTTCAATTTATAATTTTTGTAAAGTAATCAATTGGGTTCTTGTTAAAGATCCCAAATTTATCTGGTATCCTAACAAAAAATATTCAATTTTGAATTGTAACCCCATTAATGATTCCCAAATTAAACAAAAAGCGAAATACTTCGTATATGTTCATTTCCTATCACCACCTTTCCGTAGGCTACAAAATGGGTTTGATTATGGCTTTTTAACCCATACTTTTATGATTGGTTTATGGAGAAAAAAAAAAGCCATTTAGGCTAAATTGTCACCAATCATGCCCAAAAGTTCCCATCGAATAGTAAATATTTCTTTTTTTTTCTATTTGAAAATTATATTTCTTAAATTGGCATAATTCATACAGTTATCCGTTACCCAAACTTGAAGAACCCACAAAATGATCACTTTCACTATTCTTCCAAATATAACCTTAAGAACATTGTTTATATTAGTCTATTTGAAAATATTATTTAAGTGGAATAAAAGACAAAAGAGTAATTTAATAATATCTATTTCCCATTATTTTGCACATCTGCCTAACATAGGAATCCATTTGATTCCATCATACATATTAGGTATCAAATCAGGTCATACTTAACAAGTCTTCTTTTTTTTCCTTTGTTTTCAACTCATTTTGTTTTAATCTATTTGTTTTGATGTTACTTAAAACTCAATTCATAATTTTCATTTTGTGCCTTTTTAGTAATAAGTTTATAGTCACCCTTATACTCATTTGTAAATGAAAATGACAATTTTACCTTTCTATCTCATCAAAAGACATTAACATCTTCTTTAAACCAAAAAGAGGCAACGCCAACAAAAATTATTAAATTTGAGTTTTGTAAATACCACTTATAAGAATAAATATAATTAGTAAAGAAATACAGCACTGGATGAGCTTAAAAGATGTGTAGCTTACTCTTGAATAATTACGATGACGATAGGCAAGAAAAGTAAGATCTGCAGATTCTTTGAAGTAATCCTCCATAAACCTGAGATAATCCTTCAAAAGATCGCTTAAATCACCCCAAAGGGGTGATACCAACATCTGGGGCATAATGTGGTGAGATACAGTCTCCAGCAAGATATTCTTTACCTCCAATGTTTTATACCTTCAAAAGAACAAAAGTACTAAGCAATGAAAAAATACCCAAAGTCCAGCCAATACACGATGATCAACAGCTATTTAAATGTAATGAGTTGATTTGGATACCATTCATATGCCACTGGAAGGGCATCTAAATGAGAATATAGATGCAATAACAAAATCTTGTATTGCCAGTTGTATCTGCCAAACAAGAGATGCGCAAAAGTTAAATTCAATCGCACAGAAGCTCCAAGGATGTTGGCCACCATATATTATTGAGATAGACAAAAAGACACCACGCTACCTATCTCCAACAATGAACAAAATCCTGGAGTAAAAGAATCTAGACCATAAACACATCTACACACATATACTACATATACACATACAATCATTCAGGAAAATATAATCAACCTCCGGATGGTCAAGCCGAATTCCAGAATCATTATTGCCTCCAGCAAATAACCAAAATTTCGTGTACGCCAGAATAACTACAGTCAAAGAGCAGCTAAAGCATTAGGAATCAAGATGTACTTGAATCAAATTTAATAAAAAGAAGATAAAGTTCAGCTACACAAAACAGAGGTAGCACAAAATACAATCCACCACTTCAAACAGAGAAGGAACAAGAAAAAGGTATCCAGAAAGAAGAGGTTCACAATTCTAAAGTTGGGTTACAATATGCAACTGTGCAACAATAGCATTCATCACTAGAAAATTACATTGAAACATGGCAAGTTGTAGGATCCAAACCACTTTATTGGAGAACATAATTTGTAGAAACAAGGTGATGTGCAGAAAAAGAAAAGTATAGTGTATCTGCATGCCCAAAGATACCTGAACTAGCACACTGCATGCCAGACAAAGAAGATCTTCTCCATACATATTTTCTTGTGGATCCAAATCCCTTGAAAGTGGAAGGTTCTCACAATAGATCCTCACCATTTCTTTGGCATTATTTTGAAGTTCTGAAAGACACACAAGGCAGAAAGTTAATAATCAACATTCACAAGATCAATCTGTTATACGGTATAAAAATTTGACAAGTACAAATAAATATAAGTCATTCCTTTCATTCCATCAAAAAAATTCAAAACTGGAAATGCCTCTACCAATTATTAATTGATGCCATCACACTACTGCACCATCCTAGAGTTGAGTCTAACAATACATGTTCAAGTTTCTCAGCATACATTCACAGGAGGCAAGAAAACATGTTAAGTCGTAAAGGAAAACCAAACCCCAGCAGAAGAATGCAGTCAGTTAGAATCCAAAAAGAAAAAAGAAGAAGAAGCCAACAGAAACCCAGTTTACACAGGCCATGTTATGTTGCAACACTCAAAACACTAAAAACGTCCTATCTCCATATGCACACCAAGCTAAAGAGAATTGAAACAAATGTCTCACAAAATTAATTAGGGCCTCACCACAAATAGGAAGCTTGAACATAGTTCCGAAAGCTTCTTGGATCTTAAACATAGAGATTAATCGCCCAAGCTTTTTTGTTGGCACTGATGAAGAAGATTCATAGCTTTGATTGAACTTTTCAACCACCTCCATCTTTTCTTGTTCGGTTAAAACTTGAACAAAACACTTGACATCACTTGTAAAGCAAGCCAAGTGACCAAACCTGCCTTGAAGAATTTGAATCTTAATGGTAGGACCAGCATATATCAATATAACTTACCACAAGTTCCATGTAAAAAACAACAAAAAATTATCCCTAACCACAAGAGTAGCTGTCAGACACAACCTTGGACCTTAGGGACTAGGGTTAATATGCAAATTCTCAATAATTGCAACCACCCACAGGTATGGATGGCAGGAAGGTTCAAGCCCAATTGCCCAATGGTGCAATGCCTCGTCTTAAAAAGGATCTAGACAAATCCATTAGAAGATGGGGCTAGGTCATAGCAAATTTCATGTGCCTAACGCATATGAAAACGTGATTTTTGCAATAGAGAAATTGTTAATTATTCTCATGAATCTTACGTTAGTGTTAATTATTCTCACGAATCTTACGTTACTGAAAACTACATGGTTGACCATGTCATCTGGCCATTAAACAACTTTTATGCTATTTCAATGAGCCTTTATGCATAGATGTGATAATTTAGTCTTGGAATATTGAGTGCTATTGTCTATGTTTTGCTTTCAATTAAATGTTAATTGTTAGCAATCGGTACAATAAAGGCTTCCAAAATCTAGGTAAAACTACGCGTCCCGATTTGAAATAGGACCAAGGTTGGGGACATAGACACAATGCTCTAATTTAAGATTAGGTTAGTTTTGGACACACCATATGTTTGTTACTGTAAGGTGTTGCTTGAATTTGGCTAGGTTCAAGTCTGGTTTTGTCCAACCATATCCATTAGTAACCCTCCCTTGTGGAGGCCCAATAATATGCAATAGGTAAATAGAAAGTTATAAATCAGTCACCAATTCCCTAAAGTATGCTTTTCCCATCTTTACATGTATTTAAGTGAAATTATATGCCTATATGTCTATGTGTGTGCCTTCTATAGCAATGTGTTAGTATCTTTAGTTTTCGGAGATTCAGAACAAAGTATTCATTCTTAGAACTGACAGTGAGTGAAAAGTTCTTCAAAGTAAGATTACTTATGATACAACATTCACACAACATTGTTGAACAAGCAAAGATGTTGAATATACATAAAAATAAATTCTAATTAAGGAAATGGCAATAGCACTATAATAGAGACTATGAATGAGACTTGGGCCAAAAACATATTATTAAAAAAAAATAAAAGACTATGAAAAAGAAGAAACTAAATAACACCTACAAGAAGCTGATAGGTTGTGGGTGTGTGTACATATATGTATATCTATCTGTGTGTGTGTGTGTGTGTGTGTAAGAATAATTATAAATAGATCAAGGAATAGAAATATTTTGCTGAGACAAATTGAGAAAATAATTACTTAATGCATGCATGAACTGCTCGAGGCATTTCTAGGATTACTTCAGCTATGGCTTTCTACAATTGTGTTTTAATTAGTTGTTCTCATCCAATTTATGGTGCATATGAACTAAAAATGAAGATTATAATAATAAATTTTACTAAGATAATGACGTTTACTTTCCTCATTTCCTTAATGAGATATTCGTCAAAGCTTTTGTCTACAATTGTTCTTACTTAATTTCTATTTGTGTGTCACTCAATATGATAGGTTTACATGTATTCTCTATATCTCTAGATCCTTCTCTATATCTCTAGATCCTTAACTGTTCATTCAGTATCTTACAAGCATGTTGAAGACACTTTTCTTCGAATCATCAAACATTTCTATTAGTTCATATTTTATTGTATTTTACAGCAATCCAACTAGCTACTATAATCCTACTCTTAAGGACTAACTTCTTTACCCAAACTTATCAATAGTCATGCTAGGGCATCTGCTATTTATCACCTCAACCATTGGTACCAATTTCTCATTTTTCAGAACAAGTAGGGTTAGGACAGCAAGTCTACATTTCACATTATTTAATTAAACAGATTCATGTCATAATTAATCAAACAATTTTTTTTTTGAGACTATGGTAGCATCAAGTGACTAGTCCACTAAGCAACACCCACCCATAAGGTCAGGACCTAGAAGACCCAAGGTGTAAAACTGGCCCACCCACCTTAAGGAATATGGAAAAGCTCAAGAAGAAGGTCGTGAGTTAAACCATAACAAACTTTTATGTTGGTTGTCAACTACCTAACATAGCCTTCCATTGATTCGAGCTTGGGATTGGTATTAATGTTCTAAGCAATTGCATTACAACGAAAGATTTGAACCTTAATAAATTAAAATGTAAAGCAAATTAGTATACCCATGTAATTGGGAGACGACTTTGCTGAGTTTAAATAGGTCACATATTTCGAGATCATGTGAATTAAACAAGAGAATAAAAGAACACATATAATCGATATAAAAAGAGAAGAACATAACAAATGCCCATCGAACAAACCTGTCAAAGTAGTTCAATAAGGCATCTTTTAACTTGTCATCATCAACATTTTGATATAGTCGCTTCCTTCTTTCAATTTCAAGAGATGCCAAGTAAGGGCATCTTACACAATCATCACCCGCCCATAATTTCTTTATGAAACCTGATGCTTTTGCCATGCATGAATCAAACTGCATATTCAATTTAATAATCAATCTCTAAATGTGAAAATGAGGCAAAATGCAACCATTACAATTTTAAAAAAATATTAAAAGAAAAAAGACACAAAGATGCAACCCAGCTCAGTAACACAAGTACACACCATTTCATCAGTTAAATGAGGCAACTGGGAAATGTCATATTTTGTAGGATGAATTTCACCAATGA
The DNA here is from genome assembly GCA_030144865.1 of Tinospora cordifolia. Classification (NCBI taxonomy): domain Eukaryota; kingdom Viridiplantae; phylum Streptophyta; class Magnoliopsida; order Ranunculales; family Menispermaceae; genus Tinospora; species Tinospora cordifolia. The sequence goes on along the minus strand of JAJIYU010000881.1, from coordinate 10,398 downwards.
TGTTTTTACCACTCCATCTGCTGCCATCCTCTAGCAAACAGGCTATATAGTTTAGAAAACACTCCCAATCATCTGGGCTGCAAACGAGGAAAAAATAAAAATAAAAATAAAAAGAATTACTAGTGGAAGATATAGAGCAGAAGAGTATATACAGACATACATGCATAAATAAATACATATAGTGAAACTAGATGGAAAAAACGATCGAGAAAAAAGAATTGACAGCCATGGGTCCTTCACCAAACACAAGACAACAAGCTGAAGCCCCTAGCTAACTTTGAGGAGACAATCCAAAGGGAAGCCTTAAGCAAAAAGCATTCCCAAACTAAGCATAATGACACTATTTGTGGAGATGAAATATCTACAGTAAGCATTGAATATTGTTATTATTATTGTCAATCACACAAACAGCTAACTTGACGACCTAAACATGATAACACAACAACAAGAGCGACAGACTTTCAATCCACAGCATGGCTTGTAGTGATCACCAAGATAAACTTGCATAAGAAGGGGACAAAAAAAAAAGAAATAGAAAAAGAAAAGAAAAGAATAGTCCTCATTTGCACACGCCAGCTATTAGAACTCACTAATATAAATCGAAGTCAATGTCATATCCTTTTCCACTCTTCTTTTTCCATTAAATGACAATGCAGCATGTGATGGGAGTACTGCAGTTTCATTCAAGTCAAAGCACTAAACTTCTGCTGCATTGACTTGCTTATGTAAAGAAGATTGATATCTGTTCTAAAAATAAAAATAAGAATAATGGGAAGAATCTAATGATTCAACTAATTTAGCCAAATTTAGGCAGTGAACAGTGCAACTCTAATAAAGTAAACAAAAAGAAAACAATGCAAATAAGTTCAGAATAATAACAGCAATACCACTATCACAGCATCAAAAGATTGATCACAATACAACTCCAAACAAAGTTAATAATATTAGTTGCGGAAGTAAAATATTAAAAAAATTAAGTATAAACCAAAATGAGAAATGGAAGTGAAACAATTAAGGTAAGCTGCTGTGGTCTAGGATTGCATGGAAGCCGGAAAAGTAAAAGAAGAAGAAGAAAAAGAAGAAGAAGAAAAAGAAGAAGAATAAAAGAACTCCAAGAAAACCTGAAAAGAAAAAGAATAAGGGCCAGGCTAACAAAAATAGAAAGGTAGCCACCTAGCACCAAGGACCACAATCACACATCACAAATCAAAATAGCAAAAATAGATCCTCCAGCAGGGCAATGTCTGCAACCATACCATGTTTCTAATACTTTTTTGAAGATCTCAGTTGCTGCAGAATAGTCGCATGCACGAGCAAGAAGCCTTCCCTGTCCACTTAAAATCAAAGAGCATAAAGGGAAGCAGATAACTTAGAAACATTACAACTAACAAACTCAAAGATCAAAGATGCCAGCCAAACATGCAATGGAAGACGAAGGGTAAAAAAAAAAAAAAAAAAAAGGAAAGAAAGGCTAAAAAATGTTTTTGAGAGGATCAATGCCAACAAGATAAAGGCACAAAAGTTCTGTTCAAGGGGCTCACTAGTTGGAAAGCTATACCGACATGAATAATAAACACCTATCGTATTCACAACATCAATCTATATACTATGTTCACAGCCTCATGTCCTTTCTAAATCATGCAACTGAACCCTCCAACAGGACTTTACGTTAGAAAAATGGAAATTTACAGTTACCTAATAGATGAATCATACAATAGTTCATGGAAAAACAGGACAGGTGGATTCAACTGCATACTATTTGAAGCAATCGTGTATTTCTCCATAATTAAAAATGATATAACTATTGGAAATATATATATATATATATATATATCAATTTTAATTTTTTGACAGAGCAAAATGAAGAGAACAAATTCATGGAACTGAAGCCATATAGTTTGACAAAGACTTCATTAAGTTCAGTTGAATCACCTATTCTTACAGGATTTTTTGCATTGACATTTCAGAAGAGATTTGACAACATGCGTGTGCAAGAAAAACATGAAACAAGCCCAATCTGAAGTGTTTGAATCAGCTAAACAGAAAAATGTTACTTTTTATCCAGTAAGCCTAAATACTAACATATGATGATATTAATGAAGAACTATGAAAAACCAAAATCATTGCCTTCTTCAGAAAAGAGAGAAACCAAAATCAGGGTATATCATGAGTAATGCAATCGAAAGCAAAAGAAGAATAACGATAAATAAAGAGAAGAAAACGAAAGCCTCAGAAAATACCCGTATGCGAAGCCTTTCAACTTCAATTACCAGAAGTGATCCCAATTTTCCAGTGAGAATTTGAAGAGCATCCCCATACTTACCTTGTTGCTCCAGCACTGATATATATACAAGAACACCTGCAGAAGACAGTAGTATCTCACAAAGAGACCAACTAGACAAAAGATTACACAATACAGGTAGAAGAAAGAAAGAAAGAAAGAAAAAAAAAGAATCAGAGAAAGCACCTTCTGGTTCGTGCAAACTATGAGAAGAAGCATGCTTCTTAAGCAGGCCTTCAGCTAAGAGCAACAATTTTTCTTCCCCATTGCCACAAAGCACCTGATGAAAAGGAAAAAAAAAAAAATCAATGTCATCATTCACATGTTAAAAGGATCCATTTCACTATCTAGTCAGCCCTTGCAGCTCTGAGAGCAATAGTTGAGATTTTTTCTTATGTAACCTGAAAGACAGACTCAAATTGAAAAACAACTTCTTAGTTATGAAGATGAGTTTATATACATTGTCCTTACCCCAAAAAATCATAATGGCGGGGGCTTCATGCATCAAATACACCAGCACCCTCTTCATAGTTACTCATATTCAGGATTCTAATGTTAAGACCAAAATTAAATGCATAAAATGAAAATAGGAAACAACAAAACAGGGATTTTCCAAAAGATAATGTTTTCAGAACATTTTTGAGACACAATTTTGCAAGGAAAATATTATTATAGAAAAAGTGTCAATCATTACCATTTCCAAGACATTGTAAATTTGTGATGAAGATTATGTACCATTTCTACCAATATTATCAACACTGGGGATTTCAGCCTCCGATTAATTTGGATTTTATATGTCTATTTTATTAGAGCTTTTATTTCATAAAACTTTAGTTGGCATCTAGCTTAGTTATTCGACTTCACCACAGATCCCAACCATAATTAGTGTCAAGTTGTTAGATGTTTATAAACCATGAGTTTAGTTGGTGTCTAGTTTAGTTACTAGACCTTAGATGATGAATTTAAATTTCTGAATGTAATTATTGTTAAGTTGTAAATTTAGATTTGTACAAATAGGATGATTTGCTAAATACTTGAATAAGAGATATAATTGATGAATAAAGACTAAAGCTAATTGAATTCTTACTTTATTTAAATGCCAACCTAGTCCTTGGTAAAAGCAAAGTGGTAGAAGCAAACTTATGTAGCTGACCCTGTTTAGTTAGCAAAAGACATATTTGAGTTGAGTTGGACATAACTCTTGCTTTCTCTCAATCGCCATGACATTGTCTTTGTACAAATATGTCCAAGATGATATGTGCTATTATGCTACATTAAACTCAAGCAGCCATCCAGAACAGCACCCAGTGCTTAGAGAAGAAACCTCTTAGTCATTAATCATATTCATTTCCATCAACTTTTACAAAAATCTTATTCAATGGATATGCTTTGTAAATAATAAGGCAACCAAAGCAACTAAAGATTGTCATAAACCACTACTAAATTATTATGTTCAGCAACCAGAAACATCCATTAATGTAGCATAATGACCTACCTATAAATGCAACCCAGCAATAAATTACAAGAATTATTAGTTTCGACTTGAACAGGCATCCAGAAAGAGGAGAACCTGTAACTGAATGCTGATGACAGCCCAAAGTAAAAACCTTTCCTCGCCAACAATTTTGTACATTTTAATGGCTGTCTGCCAAAAAATGCAAAGCATAAACAACAGAGCAAGCATCAGTCGTGTTTTATAATGTATATCTGCTTTCGAATGTATATATATATGTGTGTGGGGTTTGAAAAAGAGTTAAAGAATAGATTCCAGAACACCGTCAAACCTGCTGCTGCTTTACAAATGAGTACTCACGAACATAGCAGTTAAAGAGACCCATCATAAGTTCCAAGTTGTTTGGGAATTTTCCACAAGCATACTCATAACAGCTGGTTGCCAAATCCACTGGTAACAAATGCATCAGCAACAGATAAAAATAACCAATAAAAAGAAAATATTTAAATGAAAAAACGCACAGTACTTAGTTCAGGGCAACGACGGATGCCAAAAGAGGCTCTTACAACTACTCAGAACCTAGCCAAGTCTCACGATGCGAAAAGGGCAAAACACTTGGGAGCATGTTTGGTTTAAGATTAAATTTACTTCTTTTGCTCTTTAATGGGAAAGAGACGTGTACTCAAACCAAAAAGTTAAAAGTTCGAAGGGAAAAATGTAATACTCAGAAAAAAAAAATTAGGAATGGATTTACTAAATAAAAATAATAATAAATATGATAATAATAATAGAAATAATAACGATAACAATATCAATGAATGATAATAATAAAAACAATATTAATATTAGTATTATCATAGACATAACAAAATAGTGTTAAAATACGTTTGGTGGAATACATAGATAATAATGAGTCGTCAATGAGGGAAAAATTAATAATAATAAAATTGAATAATACTAACAAATAATCATAAAATGAAATAAGAGTGAAATAAGACATCGATAACGAATTATGATAAAATATCAATAATTATGATACGTATTACGATAATGATACAACAAAATAAAATAAACACCATAAAATAAATTATAAAAAAGAAAATAAAACAAATAAATAATATTAATAATAATAAATATTCTTAATGATAATAATATGTCCGTACTCCTAGAAAAAAAAATAAATCAAGAGAAAAAATGAAGAACCAAAAAAGGAAAAATTGAATAAAAATAATAAAAAAAGGAAGGAAAGGACAAAACAAGAAACAACAAAATAACATAAAAAAAAGAAAAATGAAATGAAAAAATAGGAAAAAAGAAATAAAAAGCAAAAATGGGAAAAGGAAAAAAAACAAAAATAAAGGGAAAAAATGAAATGAGAAGAAAAAAAGAGAACCAAAAAAAGGAAAAAAAATTAATGAATCAAAAGAAAAAAAAATGCATAAAAAAAAGAAAGGGAAAATTGAATAAAAAAAATAAAAAGAAGGGGGAAATAGAAACAAAGTAAAAAAAAATTAAAAGAAAAACAAAATAACGAAAAAAGGAAAAAATTGTAATGAAAAAAGTAAAAATAAAATAAAAATAATGAAAACAATGAAAATCAAAGATTAAGAAGGGATAAGATAGGTAAAAAGAAGAACAAAAAATATACAACAAAAGGAAAAGAAAATTAATAGAAGGGAAACAAATTAATAAATAAAAAGAACAAAAAAAGATAAAATGAAACAAATAGAAAAGAAAAAAGAGCAAAAAATAAAATAAAAAATAAAGAAACAAAAAAAAATGATTAGAATGGGAGAAAGAAAACAATATATAAAAAAAGGGCCAAAGTAAGAGAAAAAAAAACTAAAGAAAGAAAAGCAAATATATGACCAAACTGGGATAAAGAAAAATTTTAAAAAAAAATATGATCGAAGTGAAAGAAAGGAAAAAAAATAAAGAAATAAAAAGAATATATATATATATGACTAGAGTGGGAAAAAGAAATAAAAATATAAACAAAGTAAGATAAAAGAAAAAAAAGGAAAGAAAAACAAATAGATGACTAGAGTGGGAGAAAGAAAAAATTTTTAAAAATAATATATGACCAAAGTGAGAGAAAAAAAATTAAAGAAATAAAAAATATATAAAAATAAATAAATATGACCAAAAAAGAAAATCTTCATTCTCCAAATCAATGAGAGAATCTAGTAAATTAGAAGAATTTAAGAAAAAAGAAAATTTTAAAAATTTTTAGGAATTAAATTTTGGGAACTCTCTATCCTAAAATCTATAAATAGTCTACACCTTCAAACATTCTTCCTCACACTTAGAACAAGAAATCAAAGCATTTATTCTTTTCCTTTCTCACATACTTTCTCTCTCTTTAATTTTTGTCCTCTATGTCTTAGTGTTTTTGTTCTGACTATTCCTCTCTTCACTTGAAAGACATGTACTTTCACTTAAGAGCGCAAGAATAATTGAGTTTCAAGCACTGTCTCAAGTTTAGAAAGCGAGAACAAAGAAACAAGAAAATTAGTGATTTAAGGAAACTTGTTTATTGCTTTACATTTAATGAGAAGAAATAACAAGCATGACTAGATATATATATATATATATATATATATATGTTGCAATATAGGACCATGTTAGCGCGTATATTGATTGTGAATGTGTGACTTTGTTATTTGTTAATCTTTTATATTTTGCATGTATGATGATTTGGATATTTGTATGCAATTGTGAAAATTTGAATATAACTTATGAAATTGAAGTTAGAATACACTTTCATGGGCGATGTTCTAATTGAAGACAGCATTGGTGGACCCTAGATGGCAACATTTGTCTATGATATGATGATATATGAGTTGTTTATTGAATGATACACATGTATAATCTGCTAAGATCTGACAAACAAGATAAGAATACACTTTGATGGGCGATGGTCTAATTGAAGACATCGTTGGTGGACCCTAGATGATGTGCTTTAACAAGGGGTGTTCGTGGGGTGGGTTGGGTTGGGTTGGGTCGGGTTTAGGGTAAACCCGCAACCCAACCCAAACTGTTCGAGTTAGAAAAGTTCAAACCCAACCCAAACCAATGTATGGTTAAACCCAACCCAACCCAAACAGTTCGGGTTCGGTTTGGGTTGGGTCGGTTTATCAGGTTGGCTCTAATTCAATATTTTTTTATTATATTTTAATGTTTTTTGTTACAAAAGAACTATTAAATTAAAATTTTTCTGTATATTTATTTTTAATTATATTTTATAGTTAACTCATTATACATACAAAATTAATATTATTTTTGAAATTTTCTTATTACTTTGATTTATATAAATTTAACATTAGTAAAACTTAATGATGTCATCTTTCAAATTGAAATTCTTCTAGTATGAAATAGATGATTTTGTAGAAAGAAAAATAATTATTATTAGTTTTTGAAAATAATAGATAGTATTTATATAGAAAGAAGATTTGATATAACATAAATAATCATATCAATTTAAATAGTTACTTATAAGTTTATCATTTATATAATAAAAATATTTCAAAAACTTATTTCATTTATTTTAAAAGCATTTATAATTAAAAAAGAAGAATAAGTAAGATTGGGTTGGGTCGGTTTCATTCGGGTTTTTTTAAGTATTCAACCCACAACCCAACCCAAATAACTAATGTAACACAACCCAAAAGGTTCGGGTTGGGCGGGTTGGTCGGGTTGGTCGGGTTGATGAACACCCCTAGCTTTAACATAAAGATTGAGCTACTTGTTGTACCCTCTAGAGACCGGTTGTAGCACAACCTTTATTTGATGTAAATTGAATGAGCACTCTTATATTTGGCCATTTGAGATAATTTTCAGATGCACAATGCACCAGATTTGAAGGACCACCCATGCATACCTTCCCTACCAATGAGATTTTTTACTCAAACCAAATACATTGCTTAAAATGCCAAATATTTAAAAAGTACTCGAATGTTTGTTGTTTTGCACTTGTTTTATGTAACGTATAAAACTAGAAGGATCCAGTGGGCTCTTTGAGCTCATCCCTTCATTTTTTTTCTCAGGTACAAAAGAATTTAAACTTGGATGATGGATTATCTTGTTTATTGATTTTTAAGGGTATTTTTGGAACGAAGTTTCCTTGAGGGTGTTCTATCAATGGGCTTTATAAGTAAAACATAATCTTTATTGATTATTATTGATGTACAATTGGTCTTCGAGCATTAGATTAATTATGAACCTCAATTAAAAAATTTATTTATTTTATACTTTGAGAAAAGTATATGAATATTTGACATTTTCTCGTTATGGTTCATGAACGTTAATAGTGATAAAAGAGAGAGAGTGAGAGATTTGACTTATAGAAAGAAAATAATAACATAATACCCCGAAATTATTTTGAAAGAAGAAAGATTTTTTTTCCTTGAGCTTTTGAAAAAAATTATTTTAATTTTTGTCATTATTAATTAATATTTATTACTTCATGTATTCATTTATTTTGAAAGAAATTTATTTGAAAAAAATTGGGGTTCTACCAAAAAAAAAAGACCTAAAAGAAAAAACTAAAACAGGAAAGAGAATTGTTAAATAGATCTGAGAAAACATGCCAGTGGAAAGATCTAGCCACAAGTGAGTAGACAACACTTTGAATATTATCATACTTGATCACCACCACACCCACAATCCTCAAGAATTCAAAGGTCTTTTTCAACCAAACACTCTAATTGGGAGCAAAAGAGTACATAGTACATAACCTGGTGCCAAGGAACTCAACGCCCCACGAAAAATCTATGGTTAGGTTACTGGCTTTTCAGTTTTGAAAGCTAAATAAGCCTGTAGGTAATAATTGCCTGTGTCATACTTGAAGAACAGCCAGACAATATTCTTTTTACGCAATATCAAAGAAACAAAAGAATGAGTAGAATTCATTAACTTGCTGCTACAAACGAAAACTCAAAGTTCAAAAAAAAAAAAAATTATATATAAAAAACCAATCAACCAACGGTTTCCCTACCTAAAATATGAAAATTTGCATAGCAACAATAACAACAAAAGTGTGGTATAACATCCATAAAGACTATTCCAATGTCATCCAGCAATCAGACACATTATGATTTACCGAATCAGGAAATTGAAGGGAAAGTATGTCATTTGGAGATGAGAAGTCCATGAGTGAACTCACAAAGCTTTTCTTGATGAATAAACCTTTCTTTTCTAAAAAAAAAAGGATTGAGTAATCTTTTTTTTTCTTAAAAGTGAAATTAGTAATGCTTTCTTTTCATTGGGTTCATTTATTCTAGGACATTCATTGCAGGGAACATAATGGCTGAATCGTCTTGTGTTAATTCCTCCACATTCTAAAGGAAGCCATAATGTAATCGCGCTTCTCCCATTTTCATCACCCATTTCCCTTTTTTTGTCCAGATTTTTAGTCTTAATATTGGTTTAGAGCTCAAAAATAAAAGAAAGAGAGTACAATTAGCAGAACTAATCCTTACAGCGATCAAGGCGTTGAAAAACAATCTGCAAGGTGCTGAGTGTAAGATCGTCAATGTGAACCACATCCTCAGTATACAATCGATCCTTGGCATTTAAGCAAACTGAAAGTGCTTCATCGGGTTTTCCCATTCGTTCCAAAATAAGAGCTTTGAGAGCCTTAAACACGCAACACAAAGACCAAGTCCAAACCATCAACTGATACTTTTAAGAATCATTCAAAAACAACGAAGAATTGTTTTCCGCTCCTTTGTGCATAAATCCCAAAAATAGAAAATGAAACGGGAGAAAAACATGTACAACAGATCAAAATCACACATCACGACACAGGTATTTTCAACTTCAAAAATTCAAAGGCAACCTGTGAATCAATGCTGTAAAATGAATGAAATCAAACAGAAAATGAACAAATTAAAAACGAAAAAAAAAAAACACTTACGATAGCGTAAGGAGAGTTGGGATACTTAGAAAGCAGAGCAGTTGATAGTTTCAGTGCCGTTTTGAACTGGCGAGTGTCGACGGCGTCCCAGATTGGTCGAACTCGACGTTCGGGAATCCCACCCGCCATGCCGTATTTTGACGCCATGGATGCAACAAGTTAGGGTTTCAGCCAAAGATTTCTAGGGTTCTTAAAACACTCTACGCTTGACGGTGGTTTCGTGATAAAGAATGAGTTTAGGAGACGACGGCTTCGTCTGTCGAAGCGTTAGAAACGGTAGAGCTCAGATTGCAACTTACTAATTAGAAGAAACGGGCGCGGGAAACCTAATGTGATGCGGGCTTTCGATTTATGCTTTGTTTCGACAAAATTAATTATTTCATTAATTTATCTTTGCAATAATTTCATTTATAGGAAAAATAAAAAATACATTTTAAAGGACGAAAAACAACAAAATACGAGACGTTAAACTTTATTAGATGATGATGAGAGATCATGATGGGGTAAAGTTTCATGTCACCGTCAAGAGGATACGCGGTTATATTCACTTACCTTATTTGTGCACAAAAATAAGTAAGAATATTTTCCAACTATGATTAGCAATGATCTTTGTAGTATTTCTTCATCGTTGCTGTTTCCAATTACGCCAAGGTACGTGCACAATTGGAGATTTTGTACTCAAAAATTTAACAAGGTGCCTCCTTTTGTTTTTTTGAAAGTTTCCACTAGAAGCTATAGATGGCTCCT
>JAJIYU010000880.1:0-42893 GCA_030144865.1 Tinospora cordifolia | reverse complement strand
TTTTTCTATTTAACAAAACTCATTAACCTTATACAAATATCATAAAATCATGCATTTTCATTTATAATACATCAATTCATACATGAAATTACATGTCGAGCTGATCAACTCGATGTCCAAAAATATAGGTTGTTACAATCTTCCCTCCTTAGAAAAAATTTCGTCCTCGAAATTTACTAAGATAATAAGAGATCAAAGGGCAGCTCTCATAACCTCAGGGAAATGATTCACCATATAGTCTTCTCGCTCCCATCTGTCTTGCTCAGCATTATGAAATTGCCAATGTACACATACCATCGATATCTCCTTGTTGCACAATTTTTTCACGGCTCGATCAATAATAGCTACCGGAGCCTCATCATATGTACAATCCTCTCGCAACTCAACATGTCTTCAGTTAATCACGTGTGAGGGATCAGGGTAGTACTTCCTCAACATCAACACATTGTGTACACCTACTAACCGATGCAACAATGCCAATTGGTATGCAACATGACCTATTCTCTCGAGGATCTCAAAAGGTCCAATATATTTTATAGCAAGTTTTCCTAAGATGCCAAAATGAGTTTCCCGTCTGTATGTGGATGGAAGGATGTGCTCAAGCTTATTCTAGTCCCTAACTAGTTCTGCAAGCTCTACCAATAATGGGATGTGAACCAAACATCTCTATCAGACACAATGGACACTAAGACCCCATGTAATCTCATGATCTCGATGATATACAGTTGACTCAACCTCTCAATCAAATATCTGCTATGCATCAAGAAGAAATGAGCAGACTTAGTCAGTCTATCCACAATGATCCAAATAGTATCTTATCTTCACTGAATCCGAGTAGCCCCATCACAAAGTCCATGGTAATGTGCTCCTATTTTCACTTGGGAATAGCCAAGGGATGGAGTAAACCACCGGGTCTTTGATGCACGCACAACCTTAACCTGTTGGCACATGTCATATCTCTACACGAAGGTTGGTATGTATTGCTTCTTTCTCGGCGACGAATAAGTACATTGAGCATCCTGATACATCTTATTGGTGTCTAGGTGAACAGTATCCTCGAGTAGTACATCTCTGCTAGTACTCCCTATCTCAGGCAAGGGTCATCTGGTATCCACAATCGTCCCCTAAATATCAGAGCACCATTACTGTAAGTCAACCACTCCACACAGGAAGTGTTGTCCGCCCACTCCTGGAACGTCACATAATCAACATCATGAAACTGCACCTTTATGATCTTAGAAAGCAGAACTAGCTGGGTTCTCATCTGTGCACTGACTCTAGTCTTAGTTGAAGTCTCATGGATATTCATTGTTGTCACAAAATCAATTATCCTCCACTCCTGTGACATATGTCTAGCCATATAAGCGGTCTCAACTCGTTTCCTACTAAATGCATCAACTACAACATTAGCTTTTTCAAAATGGTATTCAATACTAAAATAATAATCCTTCAATAATTCCATCCACCTCCTTTGCCTCGTGTTAAGATTGTTAGTTGCATTACATACTAACTATTTTATATGTATTATATATATATTTTGCATGGGTTAGATATTGTTTATAATTAGATGTATGAACATTTATATTAAGATTGCATTTTTAGTATTTAAAGAATTTCAACACTATTTTCATTTGCTTTTATGTGTGATATAATGTTCAAGAAAGATTTCTAGTGGTTTATGTAGATACAGGTTAAATAGGTGAATACCCAAGTAGACACTAAGAAAAAAAAAGTGGAAACAACGGCAGAAGGTGGCTAAAACCTATGAATCTTTGCACAAGAAATAAGCCCAAGCAAAAGTCCAAATAAGAATTTGGCCCAAGAGCATATAAGCCCATGTAATCAAGGCCCATACCTGTTATTCATCAAACACAATGAGCTGCAAATTGCAGAGGTCACCACATGCGCATCAAGATCATGGTCCACCCAACCATGACTATGGTCTTGCGATTGAGTTTGGCAAATGTGCGGGGAAAATTTGAATTTTTGAGAGACAACTATGAAACTACAGTCCAGGATTGCAGTTTTGCGATTAATGTGTTAAATTAACATATTATGTTAGTGTCTAATTAGGGTTCCTACAAGAAAAAAACTATAAATAGTCTATCATATTAGGTTTTTCATTATTCAATTGCTAGTTTTATTTCTATTGACGGTCGGGCAGAACAGAGAAAGCAGAATGAAGGAGAAGAACGCGAAGAACAAGATTAGAATTCTAGTATGATTTTCTATTTGTTCAATTCTTTAATTTGTGATTTCTCCGCTATGTCTAGCTAAGCTTTTTTGACTTTTAGGATGTAATTTAGATCGTAGGACCCTTTGATCTTTGTTTTGATTAATATATTTTGAGGTATTGCTGTATATTATGTGTTCTTAATGCTCTTTATTGATTGGTGTAACACCCCGCCTCCGACAGTCAGGCCCACATGGCTCTGAGGGCACAATTACCGCGCTACCCTCATTTCTTCTTTCTGAGTGTTGGGTCGCCCGAGAAGCAGGCCCGTGTCACATTAACATTTCCCCTTCCATGTCTCAAAGTTATGAGATTCCTCAGTGCATAACTCAAATTTATTCAAGTAATTCAACAAGGCCAATATTAAGAAAAATAAAATCTTTCAATATTATTAAGCAAAAAGTACAAAACTCTAAATCTTCATTACAACGGAATTAAAAAAAAATAGATTGAGTACAATGAAATTAAATAAATAACCTAAGTTTTTCCCAAGTAGCCTTGTTAATTTAATTCCTTGAAATGTTAGGTGAGTTAAAAAGATCAGTAGATCATTCCAAATATTTAAAGTATTATTTTGATCAAATAAAACATGCATATCAAACACTTTAAAAAAATTAGATGATTCAAACAATATATTATTTCAGTTGACATTAAAGACTGAAGAAAAATATGCCCTAGTATTCCAACCCTAGAGAGAGAGGTCCATTATTGACACTCAAACCCATCCTAGTAGAGGCAGGGTCAAATTCGAACTCGCTATTCACCTCAACTCCAGATTGGAATACTCATGATAAAAATTTGCCATCATGTCAGAATGTGGTTATAATCTTTATTAATCTTTTAATTTAATGTAAAGCATAACAATTAAATATAAACATTAATAAGTAATAGCAACATGTACGTAATACCATAAATCATGCATAATTATTTATGCAAACCTAATCATGCATATTCTATATGATATATATAATCATAAAGATTTTAAAGCATAACACCAATGCAAAAATTATTTAAATCAAAATAATAAATTAAAACTTGAAATTCATCTTCACCTCCAAAGCGCTTCCTTCTGGACCTTTCTAAGCTCTTCTAAGATCTTTCCCCTTGCTTGCACTAAATTTGTGCAACTATTAGTTGCATAGTAGTTTGATATTAGTACAGGTGGTTTATTACATTTTATAGGAATTTAGGGGAGACGTAGACACATTTGTGCATAATTAGTGGCATGAGCATTCAGATTAGGAATTGCATGTTTTATTACATTTCAGCATTGTTTTTATGGTTTACAACATTTCTATGAGAAAATGATGTTTGGGGAATGATTTTTAGTGTGGTGCAGGTCTAGCATGAAGTCAAGAGAGAATTACAACATGTAGAGACAAAGAAAGTAGAAATCAAAAGGAAAGCAACAAATTACCGCGGTAGGAGAACCGACAATCGAGGTAGCCCATGGAAGACAAAGAAAAAAAACAACCCATTGGTTATCGCAGTCGGTGGTCTAGTGACGGCGGTGACCAGAATGTGATCAAAATGCAAGATAGGCTAACCGCGGTCCACAGAATGGTGGAAATCCATATTTTTTTATTGAAGGACGATGTTGACCGCGATCACTGACTGCGGTGACACCATTAATTACCGGGTTTTTCATATTTTTAGGATTTTTTTAATGTAAGCCTATAAATAGAAGAGGGGATTAGAGTCTAAAATGACCTAATTCGAAAAATCCTGACTGTGACGGCTCAAAAGGAGAAAATCAAAAAAATTAAGAAGGGATTGAAGATTTAGAGGTCAAGCTTTAAGCATGTCCATTTTTATTCATTCATTTTTATGTTTTCATTTAATTCAATGTTGGGCTAGTTAGTTTTAATGTCTAGGATGTAAATCTCCAACGTATGAACCTGAGATTTCTAATTCAAGTAATTGATTCAAATGCATTATTTTATATTGTGTGCTTAATACTTAATGTTTACTGGCCATGAACATTATGAGTTCAAACTATTAAACTAACTTAGAAGAGAGGTTTAATGGTTAGATTATTATAATATAGACTTAGATTAGTTGATTGACCGAAGGGTTGTTAACTGTTTAGGGGGTTGCAAGAGATTACCAATTACACAACATTAGTTTGTTGATTATGCGCTTCGGAAGAGGATATTATCAGACAAGACTAATAAAAATTGAAGTACCTCCGAAGAGGGCTTTAATGGCAAGTGCTATAACTCCTAATGTAGGAATTTCATGATCTCAACTAAGAATCACAGGGCATACAATAGAGTTTACTATCCTAGACAGCTTTTCCTAATAGTTTTTGAAACAGATTTTTATTGTTTTTGATAGTTTAGGTTCCTATTTAGATTATAACAATTCAACCCTAATCAGAGTTTTGATAAAATGAAAACTAACATTAAATTGAGATTTGAGATACTTAAGTAAATTTCATTCCCTGAGGATGATATCCAATCTCATCGGTTATTACCAGTGTGATCTCATATACTTGTAAGGTTGTCAACAGTAGCACTCTGTTGCTACTACTTCACTGGTTATTTAGAACAGCTCAAGAAAAAAAGGAGATGTCAAGAGAGAGGCAAAAAGAGCAAGAAGGGTCTTATTAGTTGTTTCTTGGATGAAGAAAAATGAGAGGGGAAGAAGGTTTATACAGAGTTTCTAAGGGTAGAATTCGTAAATTTTTGGTGTTTTCAGATAGGAAAATTTTTTATATTTGTTGGATTTCGGTTGTCAGGGTTGAAGCAATACTTTTTTGGGTTTTTTCCAGGGTTTTTTGTAATTTTTCTTCTTTTTTAGATTTTTTACTTTTTTGCGCATTTTCACGTAATTTGCAGATCTCGCTGTTGCTAAACTTGCAAGTATACAGGTTCGCTTGAGTATAAACCGGTGAGACCAGATATCGTCCTCAGGGAAAAGGGTTCGATTAGTGATCTCAAATCCCAATTTACTACTGATTTACGTTTTATCAAGACTCTAACTAATGTGATTGGATTAAACTTTGAACTAAAAGCTTTTCTAAATGGAAGTAATAATTTTGTACTTAGAAGTCTATTGAAAATGGTGTCTATGATAGTGAATGCCGCTGTATAATCTGTGATTCTTAGTTTTGGTCATGAATTGTCTACACTATGGGTTTTCGCATCTGTAATTGAACCCTTCTCCCGAGGTGCTTCAATATTAACTAGATTTGTTTTATAAAGCCTTCTCCCGAAGTACTTACTCAACAACTTAAGTTGTGTGTCCAAGAATCCATGTGAAACCCCCCTAGATCAGTCAATAACCTCCCGATTCATCAACTATTTTAAGTCTAAACGGTGATAACCACCCTTTAGACCTCTTTCCTGAGTTAGTCTAAAGTGTTGAGTTCATCATGTCTATGGCCAGTAAACACAAAGCATTAAGTCTACACAATATGGAATAGAGTCTCTAATTCAATAACCACAGCTAGATATCACAAATCATGCATTGAACATCACATCCCATACAAAGAAAAACTGCTTAGCTTGACATGAATTTAATAGAAAACATTAAACTATAATCAAAGAAGTAAATCATACTCAAGATTTAAGAATAATCTTCAATTTGTAATTGGAATACAAGTTTTTGCTCTGCATAGCCATCACAAGTGATTTCTTTCCGAATTAGGTTGTT
The DNA here is from genome assembly GCA_030144865.1 of Tinospora cordifolia. Classification (NCBI taxonomy): domain Eukaryota; kingdom Viridiplantae; phylum Streptophyta; class Magnoliopsida; order Ranunculales; family Menispermaceae; genus Tinospora; species Tinospora cordifolia. The sequence goes on along the minus strand of JAJIYU010000880.1, from coordinate 37,003 downwards.
TTGGCTCTAATAACCTCTCCCTATATATAGTCCCGCACTAAAAACCCTAAAAAAATATGAAAATCCCAATAATCACTTGAGTGACTATGGTCAGTGATGTCCTTCGATAAAAACTAAAATCCTCTCGTTCTGTCCACCGCGGTCCGTGCTTTTTTCACACAAATCTCACTCTGGTTACCGCGGTCACTGGATTACCGACCGCGGTCACCAATGGGCTTTCTCCATGTAGAGTTCTTCTTTGGCTACTACGATCTTCAATTATTTGACCGCGGTCTTTTGGTACTTCTTCATGATTTCTTCTCATTTTTACCTTCATATGATGTATTCTTCCTTTGTGCTTCAACCTGTACCCTGCAATACACTCAATTTCCTTTCCCAGACATCATTTCCTCATAAAAGAGTTTCAAAACTTTAAAAACAAAGCTTATAAAGAATTTAAACAATGCAAATCCCTTAACTATATGCTAATGCTAATAATTATGCAATTCTTCAACTAATGCTCCCTTTATTTCTTATAAAATGCAATAATTCACCTAGACTAATGTTAGCTTGCTAAGCAACTAACACTCGCGAATTGATTTTTTTGGGGGGAAAAACTTAGGTTATACATTTAATGTCATTGTAGGGCATGTTGGCCCAAATTATTTTTTTATTAAATTCCATTGTAGCAAAGGTTTAATAAATACCTTTGAATTTTGAATCAATTAATAAATGATAGATTTTATTTTTATTTATGGCGTTATATCCTTTGATAAAATATATTGTACATAGATTAATGTGCACAGGAAATCTCATGGCCTTGAGTCATATAAAGGAAAAAGGTTAATGTGACAAAGGGCCCCCCTCAGGCAGCCTACTACTCAAAAAAAGGAAACGAGGGCAATGCGATAATTGTACCATCAAAGCCACGTGAGCTTAGGTGTAGGAGGTGGAGTGTTATAAAGGTGGTATCAGAGCTCAGTCAGTAGATATACTGGGCAGAAAATTAGAAAGAGTTGACTGGTCAAGTAAGACCATTATGTGAACTAATTTAGAAAGGCCTACCTCCTATTTTAAAAACTGAAATTGTTTGAAGATTTTTTTTTTTTTTTTTTTTGCAAAAAGGGATATATATTTTTCAACTGTTTTGTTTGAATACAAAGATTACAAATTGAGCTGAAAGCGGGTAAGCCTTGTCCCAAGTAAAGCTAAATATTGAAAGGGAGATAGGTTATCCCGTTCTAGAAAGTGTAGTTGCTAGGAAAACTTTGATCTCGCCATCCGATCTAGGGGTTGTTCCACTAGCTCATACGAGTAGTCGGAGTTGAAGAACACACTTATTTTTTATGAAAAAAATAAAAAGTGGTAATTAAGGGCGAAAAACTTACTATAGTTCAAAGGAGATGCCAAAGGTTGTGTCATGGATAGATGAAGGTTTACGGTTCGACAGAAGAACTTCTCAACTAGGAACTAAACACTAGGTCTACAGAAGAGATCTTAGGTGAAAACTTTGGTGGCACAGTGGATAAAAAATGAAAACTTTTAGGATATAGGCTAGAGGCTGAAAACGTGTGAAAACAAAACACTTGTGTGGTCAAGACACGAGATCGGGAGGATCTTATATCCTTGGTTTTTATATGGTATGGGACGCATAGGAATTTGAAGATATGAGAGAATTTTGGACTCGAAGAATGATGGACCATGTTTGGTGAATGATTGATGGCTTTGGACGAACTTGTTTCCCTATGCTTGGCTGGCATGGGGCGGTCAAATATAGTGAGACTTGAGAAGCCTTAGAAATCAAGACATTTACGAAATTGATTGCGTGTGGTGAAACCTCTGAGTGGAAGTTTATGTTAATGGGCAAGGGTAGTATGGGTCACTTGAACCCGGAGGCATAGACGAAAGCCTAGAATTTCACTATGCTAACATGATTGAATGATTGAATGCATGAGTTACTTATTTCCTAAATATCTATGACACCAAATCCTATAACTAAGAAGAAAAGAACTTAAAAGAATAAACTATTAGACCATTGAATAAATCGAGAACCTAGAAACCTAAATCTAGACTCATGATAGTAAGCACGAAATAGAAACCACATGAAAAAGTACTAAATTGGCTTGACTTGTAGATAATGGCCGAACCAAGGAGATACGTTATCAAAGCTACCACATCTAACGAGATAGACTCACGAGTGTAGAAAGTATGGAATGGCGTGGTTAAGACTCAGATGGAGAACATGATGGCAGAAGTCACTAGAAAGGTGATGGAACATATTCTAAGGGCCCTATCTTAGATGTTATGACAGGTGGTACCACAGCCGCATGTACAGGAATAGGTTCTCGTACACCAGCTAGTACCAGTGCTCGAAGTCCCAGTTCATTAGGGTTACAAGAGGACCTAGAAGACAAAAAACAGAGGAAAATGTTGTTGGAGTTGAAGAAACTCCAACCATCACAGTTTGATGGTACTTTTGATTGCATAACATCTGATCATTGGTACTAGGAGTTGGAGGAACACGTGGATGCGTTGAAAGTAATGAGTCCCTATAGAGTGGCACTAGCTATCGATCAGTTCAAGGGACCAGCTAAAAGTTGGTGGCAGATGTTGAAGGCTAATCCAAACACGGACGTTAAGAAGATGAACTAGGAGGAATTCAAGAAAATATTCTATGAGAAATTCTTCCCAGAAGCAATACTGAGCAAGATGCGGGAAGACTTCGTTAGGCTACACCAGCGATACATGATGGTGGTTGAGTACAAGGTCAAATTTTCACCTGAGCTTATTAGAGAGGAGAAGATAAAGGCTCATTGCTTTGCTTAGGGTCTCAAGATTGAGATCTAAATAATAATAACGACATTAGGCTTAAAGATGTACAAAGATGTCGTAGAAAAGGTGTTGACATTGGAAAAACAACTAAACTTCGAACAGAAGTTGAGGAACAAGAACAAGAGGCTAGGAAATAACAAAAACTATCAACGAGCTCAAAAGAAGCAAAACTCCCAGCAGAGGAATGATGGAAGTAAGATATCCCAAGCTCAACAACAAACCCAACCTAACCGAACGAAGCGGAAAGAATTGGTCAAGCAACAAGGGTTGTGTTATTACTGCAACCATCTAGGGCATCTAGCGAAGTTTTGTCCTGCCAAAACCAAGGCTCCCCAATAGCAGCAACACAATAACGAAGGAGGACAGAATAGACGTTGTTAGTTGCATAATAGTTTGACATTAGTACAGATTTTTTATTGCATTTTATAAGAATTTAAGGGAGAATTAGACACATTTGTGCATAATTAGTGGCATTAGCATTTAGAATAAGAATTACATGTTTCATTGCATTTCAGCATTGTTTTTATAGTTTAAAACATTTCTATAAGAAAATGATGTCTGGGGAAGGATTTTTTGTGTGGTGTAGGTGTAGGATGAAGCCGAGAGAGAATTACAAAATGTAGAGGTAAAGAAAGGTGGAAATCAAAGGAAAACAACAAATTATCGCGATAGGAAAACCAACGACCAAGGTAGCCGAAGTAAAACAAAGAAAAAAAAAAAGCAACTCACTGGTTATCGTGGCCGGTGGTCCAATGACTGCAGTAACCAGAATGTGATCAAAATGCGAGAAAGGCTTACCGCGGTCCACAGAATGGTGGAAATCTGTGTTTTTATTTAGGGACTATGTTGACCGCGGTCATTGATGGCGGTAACACGATTACATTAATGGGTTTCTTATATTTTTAGGATTTTTTTTAGTGCGGGCCTATAAGTAGAAAAAGGGATTAGAGTTTAGGGATACCTAATTCAAAAAATCCTGATTGTGATGGCTCAAAAGGAGAAAAATAAGAAGACTAAGAAGGGATTGAAGATTTAGAGGTCAAGCTTTGAGTACGTCCATTTTGATTCATTCCTTTTTGATGTTTGCATTTAATTTAATGTTGGGTAGTTAGTTTTAATGCCTAGGATGTAAACCTATCAGGACCCCTTCTATAAGCCAAGGGCGGCTCGATCGGCACAGTGGCCCAACGAACTCCCTCACCACGTTGAGTTCGCCCAACCACTATTAAGCCTTTTCCAATCTTAAACAACAGACGAATATCAGAACAATCGGAACACTTAAAAGCAAAAGTAAGCAACATACAAGAAGAAACATTTCATTACATATTAGATTTGTCCAAAATACATACATGACCACTTCTACACAAACAAAGAGTGACCAACCTCTAAATCAAAGGACCAAAAGAAATGGAATAGGAATCGTCAAGGAGTCAGGTGATTACCATGCCTTTCCCTTTATCAGCCACTGAAGAACCTAAAATAGTGATAGATTAGTGAACCTAAAATCCATATGGCTCAGTGAGTAGAAAGATTAGCATGTCAACCATAACCAATACTCCCAAACAACGCATGTATGCATGAGCAGTAAAAATGATATGGCATTCAAAAATGATATGAAAATAGTTATAAACAGTGCAACAGTTTCAGAAAACATCTCAAGCCCATGCCAGTTAAAATCATATCTAGGCTAAGTTAACTTAACAAACCCAACCTATGGTCATCGCTCGAGCGGTTCCTGAGTCAGGCGTACTAGCCACTCGAACAGGTCGTGAGCTAGGCGTACTCTATGAATACCCTAACCCCTCGCTTGGTCCTCGAGTGCCATGACTCGAGCAGGTTCGTGAGCTAGGCGCACTGGTCATATGCCCTAACCCCTGGCGCTCAGACTTCGAGTCTATCACAATCGCATCAAGTACCCCTGACCCCGACACTCGACCCTTGAGGCTATGGTCTTACTACTCATGTACATTTATCAATCTCAAAACCAATCAGACATATGTAATCTTGTGAAATCATTTAAACCATGTCATTTCATTAAGTTTTATGCAAGAAATAAAAGTCACAGTAAACATCTGAGTCGAACTACTCACCTCAGGTCTTGCACACCGATGTCCTATCGACAACCGACCCAATCTCATAGTATTCTCTCGAATCTGCATCAATTAAACTCAATCTCAGTTCTATCCATGCAGTGGCCTAATCTCTAACCTCACTATCCCTACTCAGTTTCAGTCGACCCGAGCCGTTTCGGTCAATCAATCAAACCTGTTCAACTCTGGTCAATGTGGTCATCCTAGTCCCTTTTGGTCAATTTGTGCCCAAATTGGGACAACATAGGCTATTTGGGTCAAAATTGGGTCAAAATCCCAAAATCCCAACACTTAGCCAAGTTTTGGGTTCTTTGCTCTCTTGTGCAGCGAGCTTGCTGATTTTTCTATGGATAATCCGTACATCGAATTTGTGCCAAGTTTTGCAGATCTGTTCCAGACTCCTTAAATCTTCCTCAGAATTTTAAATCACGATTTTAGGACTCCATTTGATAGTGTTTTTAATTGACATATCAGGGTCTGTGTGTTCTCGGATTTTATGTGAGAAGCAGTGCTTCTTTGCCTAATTTGACCTTGTTATCCATATCCGAATATTGTGAAATTTGGTATGCATATTCTAGACATACTTAGAAATCTCTTCACCAAATTTGCAGCTCAAAAAATTGAGGTTTGGTCATTCAATTTACTTTTTAGAATTTTCAGCTAAATCACAGGAATTTTTGGGTTTTTCTTCCTATCTGCTCAGTAAATTTTTTAAATTTCTTGTGATCAATCCAACCATTTAATTTATGTAAAAACTTCTATATTTGATATATTCTTCCTAAAAAGTTATCAGAATTTTATTTCACAATTTTTGGACCTCGTTTGTTATGTTTTCCAATAGTGATATTAGGACATTTGGTTTCCCCGAACTGCATGTGACAGGCAGTCACTAAGTGCTCCAATTGACCTACCTTCCAAACTCAGAATGTTCTGAAATTTGGAATGTATATTCTAGACATATACCGTGACCTTTTCACCAAATTGCAACCCAAAATAATCATTTTTGGTCACTCAATTGACTCTTTACATTTCGGTCTTAAAACAGATTTTCAATTTCCCAATTTTTCTAAGCTTTTTAAGTGCCTAATTTCTCCTCTCTACAACATTAATCCGAGGCTTTCCTCTATTGGTTTTAAGGGTTCTCAGATCCCAAAACACTAATTCACTAGGTTTTATCTAAAATAGTAAGCAAGCACAACCCTAATAACTCTCAATTACAAGTTCCAACATAACAATCTGAGGAAATGTTTTAGAAAATTTACTGAGGAAATTTTTTAGAAAATTTACTAAGTCCTAAACTTCTAATTAACGGGGCATATTGGTAAGCATGGTAAATCATATTCACAGAGGGTTATAGTTTGAACTTTATACCTTCTTATAGTCCCAAATGTGAGCTTTAACCACTCCAAACCTCGTCCTGATCCGATGTTTCTATCCACTTCAAATGGTGGTTCAAAGTTGCCCTCCAACACAACCTTCCTGCAAAACTGCTGTCACAGTTGGTGAGCAACCCACTTCAACCCTATTTTTTGACACATTTCTAGAGTTTATTTGCTATTTTTTATAAAATAAAAATTAAATTAGATGCTACAAGGTTTAAAATGAGCTATTATACATCCAAAACGGACCTGAAATAGCCTAGGAATCGAAGCTCCAAAGATTGATTCAACACAGTTTTTCTGTTTTCTAGGTTTGAAACTTGGTGAACAGTACCTCTTCTTGGTTGTTTCAGCTTCCAATGGTTCCAAGATTCAATGCGATGCTTATGGGACTTTGTAGATGGTGGCAAGAGCTTTCTAAATAGCCTTAGAACACCCAAAAAGGAGGTCAAACGAAGAAGTTACAGGCTTTAGAAGATGGAAGGAAAATCTGAAAAAATCATGAACTTTTGCTCAAGAGGTGGTTTGGTTGCATGGAGGGGGTGCTTGCATGGCAAAATAAGGTGCCACGTGGCCATCCACGTGACCCTTGAGCTTCCAAGGAAGACTACCAGTTGTCATCCCTCATTGACTTGCTCATGAAGTGGGATGAGATGGCCAAAACCATGGAAATCCATTATTTTCTTGCTAAAAAATGCCCCAAAATCCTAAAAAATCGAGCAAAATTCGTGCCAAAAATGACAAAAAAAGGGGGGCTTCTGTTGCTGGGCGCGTGGGCCAGACCAGGCCTAGCGCCTGGGTCCGCCCAAACAACCCCCCCCCAACCGTTTTTTTTCTTTCTTTTACCAATTATTTTCCCCCTTTTGTACATTGACATACATATATCCAAATTTTGCATTTATTTTCTAAAATCATCAAAAATCATTTAATCATCATTTCTCATCAGAACTCTCCATTATATATCATTTTCCATTATTTATACAATTATTTTTTCAAAAATTTGGATAATTCACCAAAAATTACATTTTCTTTTCAAAAATTTCATTAATTACTCTAAAAATTCTATAATTATTTCAAAAATTCAATAATCAATCCTAAAAATCATTTCTCTCCACATTTTTCTCATAATTTCATGTATTTTCTCTTAAAAATCATATTTTTTCCAATTATTCCCATTTTCTCTAATAAATAATATAAAATTGAGAACAATTTAGGTAAATCCATGCATTTCTATTGAAATTCTTGAAAATACATATATCGGACTTAAAAAGTTTTGTATATCAAAACACGGGTCGTCACAAAAGCTCCAATGTATGAACATAAGATTTCTTATTCAAGTAATTAATTTCAATGCATTATTTTATGTTATGTGTGCTTAAAGCTTAGCGTTTACTGGCTATGAACATTATGAGTTCAAACTATTAAACCAACCCGGAAGAGAGGTTTAATGGTTAGATTATCATAATATAGATCTATATTAGTTGATTAACTGAAGGGTTGTCAACTATTTAGGGGGTTGCACGTGATTAACACTCACATAACATTAGGTTGTTGATTATGTGCCTCAAAAGAGAGTATTATGAGACAAAACTAATAGGAATTGAAGTACTTTGGGATATGGCTTTAATGCGAGTGTTATAACTCATAATGCAGGAACTTAATGATCTGAAATAGGAATCACAAGACATACAAAAGAGTTTACTATCCTAGATAGCTTTTCCAAATAGTTTTTGAAACAAATTTTTATTGCTTTTGATAGTTTAGGTTCATATTTAGATTTTAACAATTCAAACCCCTAACCAGAGCCTTGGTAAAATAAAAGCTAATATTAAATTGAGATTTGAGATAATTAAGTTAAATTCCATTCCCTAAGGACGATACCCAGTCTTACTAGTTATTGCTATTGCGATCTCATATACTTGTGGGGTTATCAAAAAGTTTTTGGCATCGTTGTCGGGCAACGGTGTAATTATCTCGAGACCAATTGAACTTAGTTAAATTTTAATCAAGGCAAATTTATTTTTATTTTCACTTTTAATTGATTGCTTTCCTTTTCCATTCAAATTCATTTAATACACTTGATCTTGTGTTTGTTTTCGATGTCTCAGGTTGCCTGAGTAATTGTCCTTGTGAACCATACGATCTAGATTTGTTCAAAACTATAAATCAAATTTGGTGGGAAGCCTAAGGGTGAGTACCAACCATTGTTGATAATGGAGCTTCCAGTGTGGGAAACAATAGAGAAGAACAACATAGAAAAGCACCCTTAAGAGAGTTCTTCAAACTAGTCTTGAACAATAATTACTCCAGCATAGCTAGGACACCGATAAATGCAAACAACTTTGAGTTAAAGCCCTCCCTGATCACAATGGTGTAGCAGCAGCAGTTTGGAGGCTTAGTAATAGAAGATCCTATGGCTCATCTCAATTCATTCACAGAGATCTGTGATACAGTCAAGATGAATAGGGTGATTGAAGACCAGCTAATGCTGAGGCTTTTCCTTTTCTCTTTAAGGGATAAGGCTAGAAGTTGGTTGCAAACCTTACTTCCAATAAGCATCACAACATGGGAGGAAATGGGATAGAAATTCCTTCAACAATACTTCACACCTGCTAAAGTATACCAATTGCAGGGATGAAATCAGTTCTTTTAAGCAATCTAAGTTTGAATTTCTGTATGAACCTTGGGAAAGGTTCATGAATTGATTGAGGCAATGCCCACAACACAGATATTTCCTTTGGCTTCAAATTCAGATGCTCTACAGTGGACTCACACCATCGACTAGAGCTTTAGTAGACTCGGCAACTGGAGGTTCATTGATGGGAAAGTCCACCACTGATGCCACCCAACTCATTGAAGACATGACAACAAACGCATATGGCCATGGTATAGAGAGAGGAAAGAGAGTGGGGATTCATGAGGTTGATAAAATTAATGTTTTGCATGCCCAAATTGTTGCTATGACTCATAGATTTAACTTGGTAGAAGAGAAGAACAGTAGTGGGTAATACCATAATCAACAAACTCAACATGTTCAGTCAATTGCTGAAGCCAACCAAGCATCTTATTTGGGAAAGGCTTCTATTGAACAACTGAATGCCATGAACAGATTCAATGGTTACCAAGGACCATCTGGGGGATACAATGTTCCAAAGTACTATCATCCGGGAGTTAGAAATCATAAGAACTTCTCATATTCAAATAATATAAATGTTCAACTTCCATCCGGATTTGTGCTACAACAACCCTTACAAGACAAAAAGCCATCCTTAGAAGACAAGCTTGATGAAATGATAAACATGCACTCAAGGTTCTTCAAGGAGCTTACAGGAAGGGTAGACAAGGATGATAGTAGAGTTTCTAGCATTGAGATTCAAATTGGAAACATGAATGCCACAGTTAAAAGCTTATAAACTCAAGTGAGACAGGCACAAATAGTGTCAAATCAACAGCGTAGCTCATTTCTAAGTGATACTCAAGTAAATCCAAAGGAGAGCTACAAGGCAGTGATGACCAGAAGTGGGAAAGAGATAGCAAGCCCACCCTATCCAGCAAGGCCATTTGTGGAAGTTGAAGACGTTGACAGTTATGAAAAGGACGTCCCAAGGCAACCAGCTATACAACATGAGGTGTCTCACAAATCACAAGGGAAACCCAAGGGGATTACCATTCAAGATGGTAAGGTTCTAGAGCCTCCACCATTGCCATTCCCTCAAAGGTTCCAAAGAAGAAGTTGGATGAACAATTTGCTAAATTTCTAGAAATGTTCAAGAAGATTCATATCAACATTCCCTTTGCAGAAGTTTTACAGCAAAATGCCCAACTATGCAAAATTTATGAAGGAGATCATATCTAAAAAGAAAAGGTTAGAAGACTTTGAAACTGTGAAGCTCACTGAAGAATGTAGTGCAATCCTTTAGAAGAAACATCCCCAGAAATTGAAAGATCTAGGCAGCTTTACTATACCATGCAACATTGCGTCTAAAATTTTTGAGAAGGCACTTTGTGATCTAGGGGCTAGCATAAATTTCATGCCCTTATTAGTGTGCAAGAGGTTGGGCACATCAGAAATCAAACCAACCACAATTACTCTTTAGCTAGCAGACAGATATTTAACGTATCCAAAGGGTATTATTAAAGATGTCTTGGTAAAGGTGGACAAATTCATATTTCCACTTGACTTCGTGGTTTTGGACATGGAAGAAGATTGTGAGATCCCACTTATCCTTGGGCAACCATTCCTAGCTATAGGTCCTACAATGATAAATGTACATAAGGGAGAGCTCACCTTGAGAGTAAACGATGAAAAAGTCATTTTCAACCTCCACAAAACTATGAACTACCCTAGCAATATGCATGAATGCAAGAGGATAGAAGTCATCAATTCCTGCATTGTTGAGGTCGTAAATGAATTGAGCTCCCAAGATGACTTGGTTGGATGTATCTCCCGTTCAATTTCCTTTTCCCAACCTATGTCTGAAGATGAGAAGCTGATTGTGCTAGCCTTGGAAGCTTGTCCACCAGAGCTTAACAGTCTGCATGTTCCATTATCTGAAGCTGCTCAATCTAAAAATTTTCAAGATGTTTCTAAGGCCATTGATCTGAAACCGCTTCTTGAACATCTAAAATGTGCTTATTTGGATGAAGCACGATCCCTACTAGTTTATCATTTCTTCTTCATTAACCTCTGTCCAAGAAGAAACGTTGTTGCAAGTGCTTAATGATCACAAGGCTACTATCGGATGGACAATTGAAGATATCAAGGTATAAGTTCAACCATTTGCATGCGCAAGATTTTAATGGAGGACACTCATAAGCCTACAGTGGAGCACCAGCGAAGACTTAACCCAATAATGAAGGAAGTGGTGAAGAAAGAGGTAATGATAGTTGAATGTATGCATTATCTATGCCATTTCGAATTCACAATAGGTTAGCCCTATCCATGTTGTGCCTAAGAAAGGAGGAATCATTGTGGTCACAAATGAAAAAGGAGAGACAATTTCTTTAAAGACAACTGCTAGGTGGCGTGTGTGCATTGATTATAGAAAACTGAACAAAGCCACCCAGAAGGATCATTTCCCTTTGCCCTTTGTGGATCAAATACTAGATAGGATTGTTGAATATGACTTTTATTGCTTCTTGGATGGTTACTTTGGGTACAATTAGATAGTCATTGCACCAGAGGATCAAGAGAAAACCACCTTCACTTGTCCATATGGGACGTATGCATTTCGGAGGATGTTGTTTGGTTTGTGCAATGCATCAGCTACCTTTCAAAGATGTATGATGGTAATTTTTGCACATATGATTGAAGACATCATGGAGGTGTTTATGGATAATTTTTTTTGCATTTGGTGCTACATTTGATGGATGTTTGTTTAACTTCGAAAAAAGTTCTTTCTCGTTTTGAGGAGAAGAACTTAGTACTCAATTGGTAGAAATGCCACTTCATGGTTTGAGAGGGCATTGTTTTGGGTCACAAAGTTTCTGTTAATGGTCTTGAGGTTGACTAGGCAAAAATCCAAGTAATTGAGAATTTGACACCCCCTACATCTGTTCGAGAAGTGCATAGCTTTTTGGGGCACACTAGTTTTTATTGTAGATTTATTAAGAATTTCTCTCAAATCACTCACCCCCTATGCAGATTGCTCGAGAAGGAAGCTGAATTCAACTTCATAGTTGAATGTATTGAAGCCTTCAATACATTAAAGAAGGTTTTAATATCTGCTCCTATTATGTCTATGCCAGTTTTGGGGGAGACTTTTGAAATAATGTGTGATGCCAGTGATTATACTATTGAGGTTGTATTGGGACAGAGACACGATAGGATGTTCAGAGTTATGTACTATGCAAGCAAAACGTTGGATGATGCTCAAAAGAATTATACTACTACTGAAAAAGAGTTGCTAGCTATTGTCTTTGCATGTGACAAGTTTTGGTTATACATTGTGGGTTCCCAAGTCAAGGTTTTCACTGATCATGCTGCTATTCGTTAGCTCTTCACAAAAAAAGATGCAAAACCTCGACTGATAAGATGTATTTTATTGCTACAAGAGTTTGATATAGAGGTGATGGATAAAAAGGGTACAGAAAATGTGGCAACTGATCACTTGTCTCGCATATCCAATGAAGCAGCTCATGATCCAAAGAGCATAATCGAATTTTTTATTGATGAACACCTCTTGATTGTCAATGACACCGCACCATGGTACACAGATTTTGCCAATTATAAGGCCACTAGCGTTACTCCACCAGATTTGTTTGACAACAACCTCAAGCGCTTCATACATAAAGCCAAGTTCTATCTTTGGGATGATCCCTTTCTCTACCAGAGGTGCACTGATAAAGTGATTTGTCATTGCATTCCGAAAGCAAAATTTAACAAAGTCCTTCATGACTACCATGCTTTACCCTATAGCAATAATTACAACCATCAACGTACGGCAATGCGTGTTCTTGAGAGTGGATTTTATTGGCTGGGTATGCAAAAGGATGCCTATCAATTTGTGAAGACATGCGAAGTGTGCCATAAACAAGGCAACATCTCAAGGAAAAATGAGATGCCTCTTACATCTTTTGTGGAAGTCAAATTATTTGATGTATGGGGCATAAACTTCATGGGACTTTTTCCACCATTGGATGGAAAACAATATATACTACTTGTTGTTGATTATGCCTCTAAATGGGTGGAAGTAGTGGCCACATCCAAGAATGACGCAAGAGTTAGGTTGAAGTTCTTCTCTCGCAACATTTTTTTCTCGTTTTGGCACACCTAGAGCAATTGTGAGTGATGAAGGTACACATTTCTGCAATAAAATTTTTAACAACCTTTTCACCAAATATGGAGTGTGACACAAGGTTGCTTTGCCTTATCATCCACAAACAAATAGGCAAGTTGAAGTGTCTAACCGAGATATCAAGGCAATATTGCAAAAGACAATTGGAACAAATCGTAAGGATTGGGCCCTGAAACTGGACGATGCACTGTGGGCATACCGAACAGCCTTTAAGACTCCTATTGGCATGTCTCTGTATCAATTGTTGTATGAGAATTCCGTCACCTGCCTTGTAAATTAGAACATTGGGCCTACTGGGCAATAAAGAAGTTAAATTTTGATGCAAAAGCCTTTGGGGAAAATCGTTTACTTCAACTAGTAGAACTTGAAGAGTTTCGCCATGATGCTTTGGAGAACAACACTATCTACAAAGAAAGAACAAAGAAGTGGCATGACAAGCTCATTGAGAAAAATGATTTCAAACTCGACCAGCTAATACTATTGTTCAATTCTAGACTCTAGTAGTTTCCTAAAAAACTTAAGTCTCGTTGGTCAGGACCCTTCCTTATTACACAAGTGTTCCCGTATGGTGTAGTGGAGGTTCAAAGCTTGATAGATGACCATAGATTCAAAGTGAATGGTCAGAGACTGAAGATATTTTATGGCAGACCAAAATAGGTGGTGGAGCTGGTAGAACTTCAAGACTGACACGTTGTATCATCGTCGAACTAACGATGTTAAACATAGCGATGAGTGGGAGGCAACCCATTGTTGATTTCTATTTTTTGCGCTCAGTTCGTTTTTACATTTTCATTTTTTAAGGATGCATGTAGAAGTTCAAGTTTGATTTTGTAAGTTCCTAGTCTTATAAGGTTTAGGAATTAGTAGGAAAAAAAAGGAAAAAGAATTTTATTTTTGCTTTTGTTTACCGCAGTCCATAGAGCACCTCTATTCTGTGTACCGCGATCTATAGAAAGGAATCAACAATCACTCGTGCAATTACCGCGGTCTACAGAATGCTATATTTTGTGTACTGTGGTCGCCAGAAGGCACCTTTAAGGCACAGATGAAATTATCACAGTCCACAAAAGGGTATAGTGTTGTGTACCGCGGTATCCAAAACACCTGTTTTTGGAGCATCATGTGTACCGTGGTCCATAGCATTATACAACTATGTGGACTGTAGTCAGCAAAAAATAAAAAATTCCAAAATAAAACGATTCACGCAATTACTACGGTAATTAAAGCACAAATCGTGGTAATTACTTCCTTTTTAAGACAGATCGTGGTCATTTTCTGCATTCTGCTTCAAAAATTTCTGAGTTTTCTCTGTGACTTTTGGTTTCTCACATGGCTCTAAGCATTTTTCTTTATCTTTCAACGCAAATGTAAGTATTTTTACTTGATTTTTCGTAATTTCCTTGCCTTAATCTCATATTTAGGATTGTTTAGGATTTAGATTTCATTGTTCATGCTTTGGATTTCCTTTTTCCTCAAAGCTTTTCAAAACTTTTTCTTCATCCATCAACTTTCTGAATGATTATTAGAGATTTTGGAATTAAGGGACTTGCAAACTCATTATAGATGCTGAATTTTGGCTATTGTTTCCTTTATTTGAATACGTTAAAGATTGTGATATGTGCTATTGAGTATTCATGATTCTTTTGCAATGCTTTGGGTGTTGGATGTTTTTGATAGACTACTTGTAGTACTTGCTATGGTTAGGATCTTAGGACTAGTTTTACTACTACACATGGATTTTTCAATAATTATTTTGGGTAACTAGTCTTCTAGAAGATATGTGACATTTGTTCTGTTATAGTTCAATGTTCATGTTCTTTTATATGGATTGAAGTTTTTCTTGCCTACTAATTCTATTTTTGTAGGCCTACTCGAATGAAACACCCTACATCTAAAGGGAAACAACCTGCACCTCTTCCACCCCCTGCGGACCGGACACACTTTCGAACTACTGCAGCAAAACAGCGGTTCAACCTCATTAGATGTGACCGACATGTCATTCTAGAGCATGGCATCATCCTGATGCATGAAAAGTGCGAGATTGGCATTGATACTGTAGTCACTGCTCGCCATTGGAAATGACTGATTCAAGCACCATCCAATACTGTCATCCCACTCGTGCAAGAATTCTTTGCGCATGCAATTGATAGAGATGGCACTGTAGTTTGGGTCTGCGAGAAGTGGGTCCAATTTAGTTTAGCAGCTATCAATGAGGTGTATGGACTCCCAATATACTCTTCAGACGAGTACTACACCTTACTACCATGTTTTGATCCAGATGACGTGCTGAAGACCTTGTGTATTGACGACGCCTCGTGGATTTGTTATAACAACAGGCTCATCAACCTCGTGAAGACTATGTTTCGGACACCTACCAAGGTTTGGCTTTATCTTGTTTGCGCTAACCTTCTTCCCTCTTTGGCTGTTAATAGGGTAATAGTAGAGAGGGCAGTTCTAGTTTATTGCATTATGAAGGAGCTTTCGATCAACATTGGGACCATTATTTCCAGTTCCATTCGGACTGCCATTGATAAGACCAATACAGGACTACCCCATCCTACCCTCATTACAGAATTGTGCAAACGAGCTAGGGTAGTTTGAGAGCAAAGCAAGCCCTTGCTGAAGATGAAAGACCACATAGCTGTAAAGATGCTCACTTCTACACCTACTAAGAAGCGTAGGGCCTTTGTAGAGCCTCCAAAGCCTTCAGCTGATCCCACATGCATTGTAGTAGATCTTGCTCCTTCTACTGCCACACCATCTTCCTCTTCTACTGCTACAGAACCATCGTCATTAGCTACATCGCCTTCTGATCTTCATGTTGTCATACATTGGTTGGCCTACATAACCCCCTGGTTACATCGCACTGATTCGACCATGGCACAGGCTAATCCTCTTCCTACCTGTAACATGCCTTACATGACTATGACATGTTGTGCGCCTCCAGCCCCTCCGACTTCGCTAGTCAATGATGATGATGGAGGAAACGACAATGACTACATTACTGAGGCAGAAGTTTTTGGAGAGGCTTTTTTATTTCTATTTTTCCCTATCTGCTTTCAAATTCTATTGTGTAGACAACGTATAACTACTCTTGATGTGTACTCTTCCACTTATGAGAATCGATGTGCTCTTGAAGATAAGGCACTATTCAAGTTTGGGGGTGCAAACCACTTCAACAAGTCAGGTTTAGTTTTTAGTTTTTTTTTAATTTCATATTTGTTTTTTCTTTCTTAGTGCTTTGTTCTGCATATTTTAGAAGCATTTTAGGAACATATAGTATGAGTCACTTAAGCTAGATCATCCGTGCCATATTTTTTCGAAAATTTTCACTGAGTGACATATGAAATTGAAAATTCTTCTAGTGTGATGAGACAAAGAGCTAAGATATGTTCAAATAGTCTGTGTGCTTAGATTGTCCAAGATTTGACTTTGATAGAACCCTGTAGTCTTAAGTAAATTGAGAATCCGAAAACTAAGGAAAGTGAGGAGTGGAAACCAAACCACAAGTGGAGAGAATTTTCCACAAAGTCTAGAAATGATCAAATCTATTTTGAACACTACTTAGGAATTATTCCAGTAGGGAAATGAAGTAAGCCATCTTTGTTTGAGTCATAACCTAAAGGCCGGTCCCAACATTTATAATCCTTTGCAGCCAATTTTGAACCTTATAGCATGCTCTTGTTACGATCCTAAACATGATATAAACACTGTATCTTTGATGAATATTTCAGTTGGACCTATTTGTGTGCACTCATGGTTTTAATACAATCTATGCTGATGACGTGAAAAAGGAGGGTATGCTAACATTGAAAGACATATGTTTTCAATTTTAGTTTCAATTTTTCTATTATTTAAAAAAAAAAAGAAGAAAAAGAGTTATATTTATTTGTTATTTCAACATTGTCAATAATAGCTAAACTTCGTACTTTTGTATGAGTATACATGTGGGTATAATTCGGAGTACATGGGATGAAATAAGTTTGGGGGAGGCATAAAACAATGTTGTGAGCATGAGCAAAGAAAACAAGGGATTGAACAGAAGGATCAAGTTATATTGAGAAAATCAAAGAAGCTAGGTGGGTATATTGTTATAAGTGTACACTTGAGTCAGAATGAAATTCCTATTACACTTGTACCATGAGCCAAGCCACATTACAACCTAGAGAAAAAGACCTCTGATCCCTACTATAATTTAAACTAAGTAGAAGATAAATAGAGGAGAGAGTTGAGAGGGTTTGTATACTTAGGTATTAGGAGACGATTTCTATGAGTGGGATAGAGTCTATAAATCACCTACAAAGTCTAGGAGGATTGAGATATTGATAGATGCAAGGGTAAAGTTAAGGAAGAATGGATGATGAACTGAAAATGTAGACAATTTGACTAGCCTTAGGGACGTGTTAACGAGTCATAAACTATAGGAATGGAAGATTAAGGTTACAATGATGAGTGAAAATGAATTTACTTCTATATGGCATGGTGTGTCAGTTTAGATTAGAGTCACTATTTGGGGATGAACAATAGTCTAAGTTTGGGGGTATTTGTTAGTTGCATAATAGTTTGACATTAGTATAAGTTGTTTATTGCATTTTATAGGAATTTAATGGAGAATTAGACACATTTGTGCATAATTAGTGGCATGAGCATTCGGAATAGGAATTACATGTTTCATTGCATTTCAACATTATTTTATGGTTTACAGCATTTCTATGAGAAAATGATGTTTGGAGAAGGATTTTTAATGTGGTGCAGGTTTAAGATGAAGCCAAGAGAGAATTACAACTATACGTAAAGAAAAATGAAAATCAAAGGAAAGCAACAAATTGCTGTGGTAGGAGAATCAACGATCAAGGTAGCTGAAGGAAGACAAAGGAAAAAAAAAGCAATTCACTGGTTATTGCGGTTGGTGGTCCAGTCACTGCGAAAACCAGAATGTGATCAAAATGTGAGAAAGGCGTACCGTGGTCCACAGAATGGTAGAAATTTGTGTTTTTACTAAGGGCAATGTTGACCGCAGTAACACGATTAATTATCGAGTTTCTTATATTTTTAGGGTTTTTTAGTGCGAGCTTATAAATAGAAGGAGATTAGAGTCTAGGGATACCTAATTCGAAAAATCCTGACTGTGACAGTATGTCCATTTTTATTCATTTTTTTTTATGTTTGCATTTCATTCAATGTTGGGCTAGTTAGTTTTAATGTCTAGGATGTAAACCTCCAATGTATGAACCCGAGATTTCGTATTCAAGTAATTGATTTCAATGCATTATTTTATATTGTGTTTGCTTAATGCTTAATTTTTACTAGCCATGAATATTATGAGTTCAAACTACTAAACCAACTCGGAAGAGAGGTTAAATGGTTGGATTATCATAATATAGACCTAGATTAGTTGATTGACCGGAGGGTTGTTAACTGTTTAGGGGGTTGCACGTAACTACCACTCACATAGCATTAGGTTGTTGATTATGTGCCTCGAAAGAGGATATTATTGTTAGCAATCCTACAAGTGTATAGGATCGCAATAGTAATAACCGATAAGACCGGATATCGTCCTCAGGGAACATATAAAAATCAACTATCTAAAAGCCCAATTTACTATCAATTTAAACTTTATTAAAGCTACAAATTTGATTGATTAAGAATTAGAATTAAACTCCTGAAAACAGTCAAATATAAAATTGAAAAGTAAATTATTGAAAACTCTTTAGATTAAATTATCTAGGATAGTAAACTTTCTTATGATCACCTTCAATTCCTATTTCAATTAATCAAATTCCTTTGTTCTGTAGGTTCTAGCACTAGTCATCAAAGCCTTCTCCCGAAGTACCTTAACACCCATTAGTCTAATCACTAATACCCTCTCCCGAGGCGTACAGTAAATAATCTAATGCATTAAACACAATTATAATGCACAACCTCCTAGGCAATCAACAACCTCCCGGTCAATTGATTGATCTAAGTCTATAATTTTATTTTCAGATTATTAATCCTCTCTCCCGAGTTAGATTAACATTCTATAATCATTCCTTTTCTAGCCAGTAAAAAGAAAGCATTGAGAATCCAAATTATAAAACAAAACCTCAGAAATAGATTAATCAAAATAAGAATATCAGGTTTCTACAATCCAGATTTACATCCTAGACTCAAAATAAACCTAGCCTAACATGATTAAGAGTTCACACATCAAAGAATTTAGATCATAAATAAACATACTCAAATCTTGGACCCTAATCTTCAATTCTTCTCCGTCTTCTCTCTATTCTCCTTTGTCAGCCATTTTTTCTCTAGAAATTTTTCATTTTCAAAACAGATAATCCTCCTAAAACCCTACTACAATGACCTCTTTATAGTATTTCACTGAAGAAAACCCTAAAATAATAAAACACGTCTACCGACCGCGGTCCATAAGTGACCGACCGCGGTCCACAGTACGATAAAAAAACTGAATATGTGAAATCTCTCGAGCGACTGCAATCCATAAATGACCGGCCGCGGTCCATATCGGGACGTTGTTTTCTTCTCGTTCCTTGTTCCGTCTACCGCGGTCGGCGTTGCCGACTGCGGTCATTAGTGACTTTTCTTCATTTGTGGCCATTTTCCCTCCTCGCGTGCTCCTATTCCTATTCTGGTTCATTCTAAACCTCCATAAACACTGGAAACCTTTCTCGGATATTATATTCATATAAAAATGCTAGAAATAACATTAAATCATGCTTATATGTAACTAATCATGCAACAATGCTCTAAATGCATATTTAATTAAATATAAGCAAATACAATAAATTTTCTATTATACTAATGCAGATTATACATAAAATACCTATAGTATAATTAGTCTGTTATGCAACTAACAATTATGACACAAGACTAATACGAATTAAAGTACTTCAGGAGAGGGCTTTAATGGCGAGTGTTATAACTCATTATGCAGGAACTTAATGATCTGAAATAGGAATCACAGGGCATACAAAAGAGTTTACTATCCTAGACAGCTTTTCCAAATAGTTTTTGAAACAGATTTTTATTACTTTCGATAGTTTAGTCTCTTAATTAGATTTTAACAATTCAAACCCTAACCAGACTTGGTAAAATGACAGCTAATATTAAATTAGGATTTGAGATAATTAAGTTAAATTTCATTCCCTGAGGACGATACTCGGTCTCACCGACTATTACTATTGCAATCATGTATACTTGCAGGGTTATCAATAAACGTCTTCAACAGCAACAACTTTGGAACCAGAATCAGGGTCCAGGGCAGCACCAAGCCAAAGTATTTGTTGTTATTGATATTCCTGAAAATCAAGTCCCTTTGTAGCAACATTAAATGACTAGGTTGAAATTTGTTTTTAAGGGTAAGTTGGTTGTAATATCCAAATTTTGATGGAATTATTGGACGATGGAATTCGAATATAATAAAAAATTTTAGTACAAAAGATGTGTTTCCAAGTAATCTGTCAAGCTACCACCAAATAGAGAAATATAATCACTAAGGAACACTGGTAGAACTAATTAAATTAGAGACTCTACTAAATGAGTTTTGAGAAAAAGAATCAAATAGACTAGGTAAATCACCTACCCTAGCATCAAACATGCCTAAGATGACCCTTAGCACTTAGGATGAATAGGGACGTTAGTTGGTTTAACCAATGGCACTCATGAATCTAAGGAACATAATATTTAGCCAATACTGTGACCAGTTTGTAGTAGTTTTGTGGATGACACCCTGACTTACTCGAAGTCCAAAATCGAACATTTGGAACACTTAGGAGAAGTCTAAGTGAGCAAGCACAAACATCCTGATAGACCCTGAAAAGATAGATGTAAACCAAGATGGTTTCTTAGGCTAAATTAGACACCAAGGGAGATTCATTTGAGACTCCTCCAAGATTTTTCAAACCCCTAATAAGATCAATCAGAACAAACAAGTACAAATTTTGAGGACAAAATTTTTTTTAAAGGGGGTAGAATGTAATACTCGATAATTTTGTACGAAATACGATGAACAAAATTAAATAAATTCGACCATGAGAAGTTTATAATATTTTTGGGTATAAATTATATATATTTCAAGGTATAAAATAAAGTAAGAAAAATAAAATTATTAATAAATTATTAAGAAATTATTAAGAAATTATTAAGAAATATAAGTATATATGTGATATGTGTGTGTGTGTGTGTGTGTGTGTGTATAAAGAGGGGCTAGATTCAGCGAATTCGTGGTACCACAAAAAAAAATTCAATTCACACGATTTGCGAATTGGCTGAATTCGGTGAAAATGAGTGAAAAATTAAAAAAAATATACAAAAATGAAAAAATACAAAAAAATTGTGAAAACCCTAGAAAAAAACCTTAAAACGTATTGTTTCAACCTAGCCGCCAAAATCCAACAAATATGAAAATGTTTCTATCCGAAAACACCCAAAATTTACGAATCCTGCCCTTGGAGATTCTATATAAACCCTCTCCCCCTCTCATTCTTCTTCATCCTAATAAGAATTGATAAGACTCTTCTTGCTCTTTCTACCTCTCTCTTGGCATCTTGTTTTTTTTTCTTAAGATGTTCTACACAGCCGGTGGAGTAGTAGCAATGGAGTGTTGTACAATTCTAGTGTAAGCAAAGGGAAAAATCTTTGAAGATTTCAAAAAGATTCAGAAGGAAGCGCTTTTAAGGTGAAGATGATTCTTAAGTTTTAATTTATTATTTTGATTTAAATAATGCTTGCATGGGTGTTATGTTTTAAATTCCTCATGATTATACATGCCGTATAGAATATACATGATTAGGTTTGCATAAATAATCATGCATAATTTCTGATATTACGTTACGTGTTGTAATGTTGCTATTACTTATTAATGTTTGTATTTAAATGTTATATTTTACATTAAATTAAAAGATTAATAAAGATTATAACTACGTATAGACATGATGGCAGATTTTCATAATGAGTATTCCAATCTGGAGTTGTGAAGTGAATAGAGTGTTCGAATTTGACCCTACCTCTATTAGGATAGGTTTGAGTGTCAATAATGGACCTCTCTCCCTAGGATTGGAATATTAGGGCGTATTTTCCTTCAGTCTTTAATGTCAACTGATTTCAAATTGTTGAACTAACTCAAGAAAGAAGTTCAACAATTAGATAATCAAAGTATAGACGTGGAAAAATCAATTGACTGAGAGGTTGTTGATTATATAGGAGGTTGCACATGATTATTATGTTTATTGCATTGGTTTGTTAACTATACGCTTCTAGATAGGGTATCAGGGAAGAAACTAATAGGTATCAAGGCGCCTTGAGAGAGAGTTTCGATGACTAGTGTTGTAACCTAGAAGAACAAAATTTCAGATTAATTAAAATAAAGATTAAAGGTGAATACATGATATCTTACTATCCTAGAATCTTAAATAATATAATTTTAAAATCAACAATTGTTTATTTTCCTTTTGAATTTTGTTTAAAGTATTGAATTCTCATTTTTAAGCGTTAATAAAGTTAAGATTAAAATTAAATTGGGATTTGGATTTATTAACCATATACCATTCCTTGAGGACGATATCCTATTATTTACCGTGCATTACTATTGCGATCTTGTGCACTTGTAGTGATCTCAACAAGTTTTTGGCGTCGTTACTAGGGAATGGTGTTGATAATCTTATAACCAATTAAAATTGGTTGAATTTTAATTAAGGCATTTTTTTATTTTATTCTTTCTATTATTTAATCAATTGGCTGGTTACACTTGATCTTTTTTTTCTTTTTTTTTTTGCTTGTGGTGTTTTAGGTTTGTGGATGAGTAGAGATTCACTTGGGTTGAGTGATTCTGATTTAACAAAAACACTAAGGCAACTTAAACTAAAAGTTTTAGGTCATAGATCTAATATGGCTGAGAGCCGTTGAACTGCAATTGGCACTGATGGTGAGGCACCACTACGAAATTTCTTTAAACTCGTGTTGAATAATAATTACTCCAGGATTGTTAGAACTCCCATCAATGCCAATAACTTTGAGTTGGAGCCCTCTCTGATTACTATGGTGCAACAACAGTAGTTTGGGGTTTAGCTACTGAAAATCTAATGGCACAGCTAAACCCATTCATGAAAATCTATGATACTATTAAGATAAATGGCGTGACTAAAGATCAACTAAGATTGAAAGTTTTTCCCTTCTTTCTAAGGAATAAAGCAAAGACATGGTTGTAGACACTCCTACTAGGTAACATCACCACTTGGGAAGAGATGGCTTAGAGATTTCTACAAAAATAATTTTCCCCTGCGAAGGTTCATTAACTAAGGGGTAAAATTAGTTCGTTCAAGCAGTCCAATTTCGAATTTCTCTATGAAGTTTGGGAGAGATTCAAAGATTTATTAATAAGATGTCCTTAGCATGGCTATCTCCCATGGCTACAGATTTAGATGTTTTATTGTGGTTTGACACCACCTACTCTAGCTTTGGTAGATTCAGTAGTTGGAAGGTCCTTGATGGGAAAGTCCACCATAGAGGCCACACATCTTATTGAAGAAATGGCAGCCAACACCTATGGACATGGAACAGAGAGATGCTCAATAAAAACGGTTGGTATGCATAAAGTAGATGAAATCACAGCTATAAAAGCACGGATAGCTTCCATGACTCACTAAATGAACTCAGGGGTAGAGAAGTATGGTAATGGCCAGTTTTAACCACAACAGAATTAATCTATTTTGGCCATAGCTGAAGCTCACATGGCATCCCTTACTCAAGAAGCATCTATAAAGCAGCTCAATGCACTTAACCATTTTGGTAACTTTCAAGGGGGGCAGCAAATGAACAATATGCCTCAATATTATCCTCTAGGGATCCATTAGCATGAAAATTTTTCTTACGCTAATAACAGAAATATCCTGCAAGGTCCACCAAGTTATGTCCCTTCGTAGAGCCTGATTGAAAAAAAATCATCCATGGAGGACAAACTAGACGAGATAATGAATATGCAGGCCCGTTTGTTTAAAGAATTGACTGGGGGGATAGATCAAAATTATAACAGAGTTTCAAGGTTGGAAGTGCAAGTAGGGACCATAAATGCTATAGTCAAGAGCCTTGAGACTCAGATGGGACAGATAGCCTAAGCACTTTCTAGCCAATAGTGTAGTTCCTTCCCCAGTGACACTCAAGTGAATCCTAAAGAAAGTTGCAAAACCATATTTGCAAAAAGCGGGAGATAGATCCAGAGCCCACCTATTTCATTTAGCCCCACATTACTAGTTGATGATTCTAATAAGTAGAAAGGGCCAATTTTTGTAGAGCAACCAGATACAATGCCTACTGATGATGAAAAGAAGAAGGGCAAATTTTCAGGTATTACAATTCAAGGCCATAAAAAGCTTGAGCCTGCTCCATTACCCTTTCCATAGAGGTTTTAAGAGAAGAATGTGGATGAAAAGTTTGCACAGTTCTTAGATATGTTTAAAAAGATCCACATTAACATTCCATTCGTGGAGGCCCTGTAGCAGATGCCAAATTATGAAAAATTTGTGAAGGAAATAATGGCAATGAATTGCAAATTGGAAGATTATGAGGCAGTCAACCTTACTTAAGAATGAAACATAATTCTTCAAAGGAAGCTCCCTCAGAAACTAAAAGATCTGAGGAGTTTTACCATTCCATGTAAAATAGGCATAGAAACATTTGAGAATGTTCTTTGTGACTTGGGAGCCTGTATAAACTTAATGCCACTTTCTGCATACCGGAGGTTGGGCCTGTCAGAGATAAAGCCTACAACTATGATCCTTCAGCTTGCAGACTGTTCTCTCACTTATCCACGGGGCATTATTGAAGATGTGCTCATTAATAAGGTTGATAAATTTATCTTCCCAGTTGACTTTGTGGTACTAGATCTGGAAGAAGATGGGGAGATTCTACTAATTCTTGGGTGACCTTTTCTAGCCATAGGACATGCTATTATTGATGTACAAAAAGGAGAGTTCACCTTAAGAGTGAATGAAGATCAAGTAATATTCACTATATACCAATCATTGAAGCCTCCTACTGAAGTGCAAGATTGCAAAAAAGTCTCTATGGTAAATGTGAACATAGCAGAAGTGGTTGAGAAGTTCAGATCTCATGGAGCTCAGATGATTGATATCGAACGTGATGAAAAGAAGCCACTACAAGTGTGCCAAGAGCATAATTTTGCAAACAGATGGCTAGTTGATGGTAAGCATGGTATTAATTCAGCTATATGTACTGACAAACCTCTTCTTATGCAAGTTTTACTCAAACAGACAATTGAATAGCAGCAACACTTCAGCTCCATCATGAGAGAATGGCTCAAGGCAAGGCATGTAGATGCCATATCAGAAGAACCATGGATTCGTCCAACACATGCGGTGCCTAAGGAATGAATGACAAAGCTGGGCACAAAAATTGAGCCAATGATATATGAATAGTCCATTTCCACGTCGAACTAACAACATTAAACATAGCACTTAGTGGGAAGCAACCCACTAGTTTTTCTTTTCGTTTATTTCATTTTATTTTTGTTATCGTTTAATTTTATTTCCTAGGCATGCATGCTTGTTAGTTTAGCAAAAAAAATGCATGTGTTTTAGTTAATAACTCAACTAATACTTGTCATCTTTTTGTTCCATGCAAATTTTATGAGTGCGAGTATGTGTACGAATATGTGTGCTTCAACGTATCCTCCTCTGTATGAGCATCATAGTGAAGTTGTGCTTTGAAGACAAGGCATAGTTTAAGTTTGGGGATGTGCATTGAAGAAAATCTTCTTCAATTTCAAGCTATTTTCCTTTATTTTATAGATATTGTGTGCAATATTACTTCTGAACTACATATTTATAGGCATGTCACATTATTTATTATTTCAATTCTTTCATTACATTTAGATATCATGATCATTTATTTATTTTGTGTTGATTCATGAGCATATTGAGCATATTAGTGTCATTCAGGCTAGATCCATGCCATATCATTTTGAAATTCTCATTGAGTGACCTATGAGATTGAAATTTCCCTACTGTGATGAGACAAAGAACTAGGGCACTTTCAAACAGTCTGTGTGTTTGTTGTCCAAAATTTAACCTTGACATAACCCTTTAGTCTTAGGTAGATTGAGAATCCAAAAAACTGAGGAAAGTAAGGAGTGGAAATTAAATTACAAGTGGAGAGAATTTTTCATAAACTCTTAAAATAATCAAATATATCTTGAACACTGCTTATGAATGACTTTAGGAGAGAAATGTTGTAGGCCATCATTGTATGAGTTTTAGCCAAAAGGCTGGTCACAACATTTTAAGTCCTTTGTAGTCAATTTTAAGCCTTAAAGCCTGTTTTCTTATTATAAACCTAAACATTCTATTTAGGAAACACTCTGTCCTTTTATGCATATCCTAATTGAACTTATTTGTGTGCACTCATGTTTATAATACCGTTTATTCTGATGATGTGAAAAAGGAAGAGATGCTAACATTGAGATGCATATGTATTCAGTTTTGCTTTTGCTTTTATTGTTTTAATTTATTTTTTGAAAAAAAAAAGAAAAAGAAAAAATAGAAAAGAAAAAGAAAGAAAAGTTATATTTATTTAATATTTTAGTATTGTCAATGAAGTTAAACTTCTTACTTTTGTTTGTGTGTACATGTGGGTACAAATTGAAATGCATGTGATTAAATAAGTTTGGGGGAGTTGTGAAAACAAGCTTGTGAGCATGAACGAAGACAACAAGGGAGTGAATAGAAAGGATAAAGCTACAATGAGAAAATCAAACAATATAGACTATTATTATTGCTATGAGTATAGACTTGCATCAGAATTAAAATCTTATTACACTTGTACCTTGAGCCAAGCCACATTACAACCTAAAAGAAAGACCACTAATCTTGACTAGAGTTTGACTTGAGTAGAAGAAAGATAGAGGAGGGCATTGTGAGGGTTTGTATACCTAGGTATTAGGAGAAGATTTCTAGGAGTGGGATGGCAACTACAGATCACTTACAAGGTCGAGGAGGATTGAGATACCGACAAATGAAAGGGTAAAGTTGAGGAAGAATGCACGGTAAACTGAAAATATAGACAACCAAAATGGCCCTAGGGACATGTCTATGAATAACAAACAATAGGGATAGAAGATGGAGGTCACAATGATGAGTGAAAAAGAATTTAACTCTATATGGTATGGTGTGTAAGTTTTAGAAATTGAGTCATTGTTCAGGGATAAATAATAGCTTAAGTTTGGGGGTATTTGTTAATTGCATTGCTTCCTAACTATTTTATATGTATTTTATATATGTTTTTCATGAGTTTGATAAGAATTAGAACATATTTGTTTATAATTAGATGCATGAGCATTTATATTAAGATTGCCTGTTTTTTAGTATTTAAAGAATTTTAACACTATTTTCATTTGCTTTTATGTGTGATATAATGTTTCAGAAAAGTTTCTAGTGGTTTATGCAGATACAGGTTAAATAGGTGAAGATACATAGGTGAACACTAAGGAACGAAAGTGGAAACAAAGGCAGAAGATGGCTCAAACCTATGAATCTTTACATAAGAAACAAGCCCAAATGAAGATCCAGCCTAAGAGCATATAAGCCCATGCAATCAAGGCCTATACATGTTATTCATCAAACACAACGAGCTACAATCACAGAGGTCACCACACACGCGTCAAGACCGTGGTCCACCGAGCCATGATTGCGGACCTACAATTGAATTGGGCACATATGTGTCGAAAATTCAAATTTTTGAGAGACAACTGCATTACCGTGGTCTAAGATTGCGATTTTGCGATTAAGGTGTTAAATTAACATATTGTGTTAGTGTCTAATTAGGTTCCTACAAGAAAAACTATAAATAGCCTCTCGTATTGGGTTTTCATTATTCAGTTGCTAGTTTTATTTCTATTGACGGCCAAGCAGAGCAAAGAAAGCAAAACGAGGGAAAAGAACGTGAAGAACAATATCAAAATTCTAGTATGATTTTCTATTTGTTAAATTCTTTGATTTGTGATTTCTCTGCTATGTCTGGCTAACTTCTTTTGATTTCTAGGATGTAAATTAGATTGTAAGACCCTTTGATTTTTGTTTTAATTAATCTATTTTGAGGTATTGTTTTATATTTTATATTCTTAATGTTCTCTATTGATTGACCACCTATAAATTGATCTCAAATTGTTGAACTAACTCGAGAGAAAGGTTTAACAATTAGATAACCAGAGTATAAACTTAAGAAAATCAATTAATTGAGAGGTTATTGATTCTATAGGAGGTTACACATGATTACTAAGTTTGTTGTATTGTTTTGTTAATCGTACACCTCAAGAGAGGGTATTAGGGAAGAAACTAATAAGTATCAAGGTGCCTCAAGAGAGGGTTTTGATGACTAGCATTATAACCTACAAGAACATAATTTAGATTAATTAAAATAAAGATTAAAAGTGAATGCATGATATCTTACTATGCTAAAATCTTAATTAATACAGTTTTAAAATCAGTGATTATTTATTTTCCTTTTGAATTTTGTTTAAGGTATTAAATCCTTGCTTTTAAGATTTACTACAGTTAAGATTGAAATTAAATTGGGATTTGAGATTATTAACCATATATCATTCCGTGAGGACGATATGTCATTATTCACCGTGTATTACTATTGCAATCTTGTGCACTTGAAATGATTCCAACAAAGATCTTTCTGAGAAAACAAATACTTGAGGCTCTTGTGATGTGAATACAACATAAATCGTTCATCATAATGATAATGACGCCAAATCTTGAGTACGAAAACAATAGCTGCTAATTCTAGATCATGAATAGGGTATTTTTTTTTCATGAACTTTTAACTATCTGGAAGAATAGGCTATAGCCCTATCATTTTGCATTAACATACAACCAAGGCCTAATCCTGGTGCGTCAGTATAAATGACCAAATTCTTGACCTAGTTTTGGCAAAACAAGAATTGGCACAGCTATGAACCTTTGTTTAAACTCAAGAAAGACATACTCACTGTTATCGTCCCATACAAAAGGTACATTCTTTCAGGTTAGCTTAGTCATCGGTACTGCGATGTAGGAGAAATTTTGTACAAATCTTCAATAGTAACCCACTAAACCTAGAAAACTACGAATCTTAGTCACTGTGGTAGGTTTTGGCCAGTTAACGATTTCTTCAACTTTGGCCAGATCAATAGAGTTAGCCTCAACTCTAACCACATAACCTAAAAACTTGACCTCTGTTAACCAAAAGTCACACTTACTCAACTTTGCATACAATCGGTGTTCCTTCAGAGTATGTAAGACTACTCTAAGATGTTTTGCATGCTCCTTTCTAGACCTCGAGTATATCAGAATGTCATCAATGAATATTATCACAGAGTGATCAAGATAAGGTCTAAACACCCACTACATCAAATACATGAACATTGTTTGGGTATTTGTTATGCCAAATGGCATAAATAGGAACTCATAGTGCCCATAGTGAGTCCAAAAAGTTGTCTTTGGTACATCCTCTTCCCCAACAAGTAGCCGATGGTAATTTGAATGCAAATCAATCTTGGAGAAGATTCTACTACCCTTCAGTTGATCAAACAAATCATCAATTCAAGGAAGAGGGTATTTATTCTTTATAGTCACCCTATTCAACTGTCTACAGTCGATACACAAGCGGAGACTCTCATCTTTCTTTCTTACAAACAATACAAGAGCTCCCCTGGGTGATATGCTAGGTCGAATAAAACCCTTGCCCAGTAATTCTTCTAGCCGAACCTTCAACTCTTATAACTCCTTAGGTATCATATGGTAAGGAGCTATTAAAATTGGTTTAGACCCTAGAACTAACTCAATGACAAAATCTTTCTCTCACTTAGGAGGCAAGCCAAGAAGATAGTTAGGAAATACCTCAAGGAACTTGTTTACAATAGGAATATCCTCAAGTCTCGACTTGGAAGGTTCATCAATATTTAGGAAAACCACACTCGTCGAGACAAACAACTCCTCTGGTGTCACTAATCTGCCTTGAGTGCTAGGTTTATCTGAACTTCTACCCTAGAACACCACTATAGGTTGATTCGAGATCTGAAATACTACATGCTTAGCATAACAATCAACACAAAGCATGATAAGCACCTAGCCAGTCCATGCCTAGAATGGCATCAAACTCCAAAAATTTCAGCACCCAGAAATCTACCACTGTCTTTATGAAACCGACACGTATCACACAATGCTTGCAAATCTTATTGGGGTAAATACGTTCCCTCGAGGCAGTACTTAATACAAGTCAAGTGGACGCCCTAACTAGTTTAAGTTTAATCACTCAACAGTATGTCCAGATATAAATGATAAAGTAGAGCCAACATCAACCAGCACATAGAAAGTAGAATCTAAAATAGAGATGATACCTTCTGCCAACATCTTGGTAGCCTCTGGATCAAGCTAAGTAATTGCCTATGCTCTCTCTTTATGTCCCTGCTGGACCATTGGCTAGGCTGATAAGGTAGGACACTCCGATCTCTTGTGCCTAATCTGCTCACACTGATAACAGATAAAAGGTAGTCTCGGTACTACTTGCCTTGTCAATGTTGGCTGGACCATCTGTACTACTTGTGTTAATGGCCTGTACTCTAGGCCTTTGCCTCCCTTACCTTAGCTTCCTCTTCGACCTTGGCCTCTAGACTGTACTGCCACTTGTGGCTCAAATGTCTAGATAGGGATGGCGTCAGTTGCCATTATCATGGTACATTGGGTATGTGGGGTGTTAGTCAATCCCGAAACAAATTTCTCTTCCTGTAACCTTTATTCTTCTGCCAATGACCTTGGTTACTGGGAGTTAGAATGGTAGTTTGCATTGTATTGCTTAGAACAATCTGTAGCTATATTGACATTTCCTTACAATCTGCCTTGTATTTCAGAGCTCGACGCTTCAATGTCTCCAGCCTAGAACTGTGTATTGCTAGTTGAACATTGTTGTTCAACCCCCGAGGGTAGAACCCAACCCTCTCTACTTTATTAGCAACAAACCCTAGAGCATAAGACTCTTAGTGAATGAATCCGTAAGTATACTCCTGGACTATCTTATTCCCTTATCACAAGGCCAAGAACTCCATCTTCTTCTGCTCTTTGGCAGAAGCAGGATTAAAAACCTCCAAAAACAACTCTCTAAACTTTTCCCAAGTCTCAATCAGGTGTTTAGTAGCCAAGACTGACAACCACCATCTAGCAACATCACCCTCTAATGTATGTGCAGAGAACAAGACCTGATTCTCTTCAAATAGCTTCATTGATCGTGCTATCTTCTCAACATTCAATAGCCAATCCTTTGCTTACTCCAAATTTACACTTCCCAATATGACTAGGGTTTCATATCTACAAACTTATTCAGTAATCTCTCATGAGAAATTTCTTATCTCCGTCTCTCTTTGCGGTGCCTACGAGGAGCCTCAGCCTTCTCTTCAAACTCGTCATCTCCATCAAGATTTTGGGCTTGTAGCTTAGTAACAAGTCTTTATGAAATCATTTGAAAGAGCTTTTTTAAGAGTAGTCCTTCCTTTCCTTGTCAATAACTCTCAATTTTCCTTTGTTGGAACAAGATATTTTAAAATTATATTGATTGTCAATGAAATAATAGTAAATTACAGAATTTGGAGGGAACTGGGAGTCGTATTAAAGGTGGATTTTTTTCAATGCTTATGACATTTTTGAGTAGATGTCAATCATTTATAGTATTCATAATGTCAAAACCCTTTCCTTAGGCCAAAGGGCAACCCGATCGGCACAGTGGCCTGACGAACTCACTCACCATGTCAAGTTCACCCAACCACTATTAAGCCTCTCCAAACTCATATAACAAACGATATCAGAATAATTGAAAGACTCAGAGCGAAAGTAAACAAATATACGAAGAGTGATCATTATATTAGATATTTGCCTTGTCCAAAATACACAGTTGACCACACAAATATATACATACACAAAAGAATGACTGATCTCTAACAAAAAAACCAAGAAAAGGGAACAAAAATCGGCAGGGAGCTAGGCGATCACCACTCCTTTCCCTTTATCAACCACCGAAGAACCTAAAATATTAGTAGAATAGTGAGCCAAAAATCAATGTGGCTCAATGAGTAGTAAGACCAACATGTCAACCATAACTAACATTCCAAAATAGTGCATGTATGCATGAGCAGTAAAAATGATATAATATTTGAATGCATGGCATAGTATAAAAGCAGTTATGAACAGCACAACAACTTTAAAAAATCTTAAATACATGTCAGTTAAAAATTGTATCCAAGCTAGGGTTAAATCAGCAAACCCAACCTATGGTTATCGCTCGAGCGGGTCGTGAGTCAAGCGTACTGGTTACTCGAACAGATTATGAGCTAAGTGTATTCATTGAATATCCTAACCCCGATGCTTGACCCTCAAGTGCTATGACTCGAGCGGGTTATGAGGCTAGGCGCACTGATCATGTGTCCTAACCCCGACGCTTGACCCTCAAGCCTATGGTTTCATTACCCGTGTACATCTACACTTTTCAAAATCATTCAGATATATCTCAACCTCATGAAACCATTTAAACCATGTCATTTCACACAAGTTTCATGCACGGAACACAAGTCATAGAAAACACTGAATCAAACTACTCACCTTGGGTCCCGCGCACCAATGTCCCGTCGACAACCGGCCCAGTCCCACAGTTCTCACCCGAACCTGCATTATTTAAACTAAATTTTAGTTCTTTATAGAATGGGGCTTAATTTCCTACTTGACTATCCCTAA
Source organism: Tinospora cordifolia (assembly GCA_030144865.1). Classification (NCBI taxonomy): domain Eukaryota; kingdom Viridiplantae; phylum Streptophyta; class Magnoliopsida; order Ranunculales; family Menispermaceae; genus Tinospora; species Tinospora cordifolia. The sequence continues at coordinate 4,148 of JAJIYU010000880.1, read as the reverse complement.
TCGGGCTCGACTGACCCAAATCTGATTCGGTTGAATCTGGTCAATCAATCAAACTTGGTCAACGAGTCAAACTTGGTCAACATTTGCTATGGTTTCTAAGTGTATTAACAGGGGCTGTGAAATCCCATATCTCATGTGATAGATAGTCAAATGGCACATCAATTGACCCCCTTACCCAATTTACATTGGGCTAAAATTTGGTACCCACAATCTTGACATGTCCAATGACCTCTCTACCACATTTTAGCTCAAAATATCTTCGTTCGGTCAATCAATTGGTCTCCTATTTTTCTATCATGTAACAGATTGTTCAAAACTTCAAATTTCCTATGTTTTTTAAGTGCCTAAACATCTCTATTGTTCTACTGATTTAAGGCCCTATCTTACATATTTTGTATAGCTTAGATTCTAGAATACTGATAGTTCAAGTCTCATCTCAAAACAGTAACCAATCATGGCTATAATCATTCCTAAATTCACCCTACAACTTAAAACATACATTAACAGTTTAAAATATTTTCTAAGTATCAAAAATCTGTATGTAAGTAGGCATCTTAGCATGGACATAAAATTATGCATACAGAGGCTTAGGGGTTGGGGTTTATACCTTCTTGTAGGCTCTGGTGTGAAGTTTAAAATGTCTCAAATTTCAGTCCAAACGGATGTCCCTAGCCACTTCAAATAATGCCTCAAAAACACTTTGAAGAACTGTCTCCTGCTGGAACTATTGAAACAGTGAACAACTAGTCAACTTTAATACTCTATAAAACATGGTTAGGATCTCAGTTTCCATTTTCTATCACTTGGAGATCGAAACACACATGATAAGGAAGAAAATGAGTGGTTTCACCTCAAGAACGTATCTCAGATAAGCTGGGAACTACTCCATTAAAGATCAGACCAACACAGTTTTTCTGAAGATTTTTTGCTGCAATAATGTCCAACAACACCTTTTCGTGGTTGTCTTAGCCTCAAATGGATAGAAACTTGTGCAATCTTGTAGAGCGTAGTAAGGGCTTTCCAAAGAGCCTTAGATCACTAAGAACAAATATAGATTGAGGGAGAAATGAGCTATGGAAGATAGGTTGCAGAAACTGAAAAATGGACAAGATGGGGTTTTTGTTGCATGTTGAGGTGGCCTTGCATGGCAAATGGGAGTGCCATGTGGCCCATGAGCTTCCATGTTAGGTGATTTGTTGGCACCATGTATTGGCTTGCTCAGGAGGTTGAAGGGATGGCCAAACCATGGCTCAAAAGCCATGGGATTTGTTGGTTTTCAAGTGAAAAAACGCTAAAAATTGGGGGAAATCCGAGCAAAATTCGGGGAGAAGGCCGGGGCGCGTAGGCCAGCCCACACCCCGGCCCAAAAACCTACGCGGGCTGGGCTTGTGCCATGGGTCCACATCGCACGGGCCAAGCCCATGCGACTTGGTTCTGGCTGCACTTGTGGCCAAACCCAGTCTTTTTTTTTCTTTTTTTGTTGTTTTGGTTTTCTATTTTTCCCTTTATGTATATATATACATACATACATACATACATACATACATAATATATATATATATATATATATATATATATATATATATATCCGAAATTTTTAATTTTTTTCTCTTTTATCAATCTCTTCAAAATCTCCAATTGTACACAATTTTCAATATTCGCAAATTTATTTTTCAAAAATTGAATATTCAACCAAAATTTGCATTTTTCTCCCAAAAATTTTATTCATTACTCCAAAAATTCAATAATTATTCCAAAAAATCATATTTCTCCAAAAATTATATTTTCCTTATAATTTCACGTATTTTCTATTCAAAATTATATTTTTCCCATTATTATAATTTTTTTCAATAAATAAAAAATTTGAGAAAATTCATGTATTTCATTAAAATTCTAAAAAAATACATATATCGAACACATAAATTTTTGTATATCAAATTATGAGTTGTCACACATAATGTAACAATAAAAAGGAAAAAGGAATAATATAACAATAGTAGAAGTCTTTAACATTACTTACATTAACAGAATCCAATTCAAGCTAACATTTTTCAAAACTTGTACATGCTAATTTAAAAAAAAAAACCCAAAATAACAAAACAACAAGAAAACCTACTATGGACTAGGCTGAAAAAGATCATGCAGTCAACACTCCTTTCCCCTTATCCACACCGAACGAACCAAAAAATTTTAACAGAGTGAGCTCCATATCCACATGAGCCTAGTGAGTAGCAATAAGATGTATCTACTTAAGTCTATCATTCTACATACAATGCAACAGACAAAATGACAATCATTCATATAAAAATGCAACAACGAATGGCACACAAGATCATCAGCATATAAAAATGCAACAACCTAATATGCCATAAATTATATCATGTTCCAAGGGTCCTGTGTCTAAACTTGGCACCCCTTTTTGATTTGAAGGATCCTCGACACCCCTTTTTGATTTTAAGGATCCTTTGGTCATATTACCATTCTAGACGAATGTGAACATCATCTAGGCCATATTGTCATAGCAACGACGATCGTAGCCCACCAACTAGGTGGTACAGTCGCCACCCACAAACCAATATAGTGTGCTATATACCACTCTAAATATAGCCATAGAGTGTACCAACGTAATACTCTTATCTCAAGACTATCATGATCTAATGTCTGCACCTTGGAGCCTCTCATTATTAAGCCAAGTCAGCATATCTGAAGATTTTTCAATCAGTCCTATCTCAGAGCTATCATGATCCAATATGCGTACTTCAAAAAACTTTATTCTTAGGCTAGCTTAGCATATTTGAAGATTCCTCAATCAGGTCTATCTCAAAACTATCATGATCCAATGTTCGCACCTCAGAACCTCTCATCTTGAGGTTAGGTCGGCACATTTGAAGATTTGTACTCATATCTCAAGACAATATCACGATCCAATGTTTGCACCTCGAAACCTCTCATCGTGAGGCCAAATCGACAAATGTCGATAAGTCCTATCTCAATGAAATATGTAATGCATATAGCAATCAATTATGCAACAACCATAAGTAGAATAGAAGGTTAAGTACATAAATCAAATTGCTACTTACAGATTAATTCGACTGTCGACATTTTTCCAGTCGCTGGTTGTGTCCCCCAATATCAAGCCGAATACCAAAAGCTTACACTGTTGACATGGGTCTCACTTTTGGTATACAATAAGTAACATCTTCTCAATTTTGCTATACAATACAACAAAAAAGAAAATTTTAATTATTCCCTATGTCACACATTTTGTCCTATGTGAAGTATTTCTTAATGTTATACAATATTATATATATAACACTACCTAATGTATAACATAATATAACCTTATATAAATATATATTATGAATCAATTAATTTCCTAAAATTGCATAAATGCAAATTTAATCCATCAATTGATCTCCAAAAATCTCAATTTTAGTGTCGTTGAGTCCAAAATTTCATTCTTGACATTTCAGTGCTTCTCAATTAAAAATTTTATCATCAATATATGTACCTCCTATGTGTCATCTTCCAATTATTATATAAATTCTTAAAAACTACAAGGGTACAAATAAACTATATATCGGTGTTCTACTTGATGATATGAACATAATATTTATATATATATATATATATTGTATAGTTTTACTCTAAATAAAAACACATCCTATTTTTGGGTCACAAAAATATAAACTATAAAATTCATTAAAAACTACATTAGAAAAATTGAATTTTATAACTTTTCTATCTATTTTGTATTGAAAAGAGACAATAATAACTCTCCAAAAAAGACGGATTTCCATAATATAGGTGGCCTTTTGTTTCCTTTTTCCTTCCTTTATCTTTCTCTTTTCTTCCCTTGTTCATTCTTCTTCGCTAGATTTCCTTCTCTCAAATTTTTTTTTCTCTCCACCGAGATTTAATTTGGGATGGTGAGAATTAGAGAGATTTCCCCTTTTCATAGCCTTTAATTAGGGGTGGGCCCCTTGTAATTAATATATACATATATATTATTTTATGAGATAAACATCACCCTCCCCCCTTATCTCAAACACCTCATACGTTTTTATCCTCTTTTTTTTTTCTCTAAAGTCAACACATTTGTCTTCTTTATATATATATATATATATATATATATATATATATATATA